>QANX01007634.1:0-53110 GCA_003254975.1 Ochetophila trinervis
TTTTTGGTAATTTACATTGACATCGAATTAACAGTCTTAAATCTGAAAAAGTCATAAATTTATACGCGTAATACTAGTCTTGTCAAAATCTTCTTCATTAAATTTTGGGATACCAGCTTATGTGGACTTCTATTACTTTTATTAACTTGCTATATAAAAAAATATTTTACCAAACTGAATTTGACCTCCGCTATATAACATAGATATAAATGTGAGTGTGGTAGCTAGAGCTAGAGGAATCCTCCATAGAAAATCAAGCTTCAAAGCCATCTCTGTTCCCACACAGTCCCAGACTCCTCCATGAGTAATATTTTTTTTAATATGTATGGCTAAGAATGACTAGGAGGTCCAATTTCATACACCACCCAACAACCAAAAGACAGTAAATATTGCCGCCTCTTTAATCCCAGCCAGCCACCATTAACAATATTCCCAATCATATATTGTCAAGACAGACATATCATATATTATATCATTTTCATATAGAAACTATATATTAGATAATTAATGTACTAATATATATATATTACCTAATTATATAAAATTATAATACTCTCAACTTGTATATTTCCCTTATGGTCTAACTGACATTTAGGTGTGTGTCTGCTTATCTTTGTGCTTGCGTGTGACTACTCTACATACACTGCCAAATTCAATATCATGACCAAATAGTCCCACAATGCGCATGGACTTTTTCCTTCGCTTGGTTTTCTAATTGTTCTAGTAGCACCATATTTTTCTGATATTTGAAACCATTTTGAAATAAGAAAAGTATATATATCTTTTTTTTCTAATATTCTATATTTTTTTTTTTCAAAAATGAATTTTCAGGGTTTATAAGTTGTGATGAAATTAAAAAAGCATATTATTCTTTCTCGAATCTCAACAACGAAAATCTCTAACAATGGGGACTACTAATATTATCCCACCAAACAACCAATTTGCAATCCACACCGACTTTATTGACCCAGCAATCACTTTGGCTTATGACCAGGTTTTGTTTTCATTTTCAACATTGACATTTTCACTTTCTTTATAAAGGGGCAAGCTAGTTCTCTGTCTTTGTAAACCAAAAACCCATCTCTCTCTCTGTCTCCAATGGAGTTACTTCCCAAAGCATCCTATGGAAACCTAAAAAGATATTGGCGAAGAAGACGATATCAACGTCTCGAAGGCACAACGCAAAGCCGAAAGAATTTGAAGATCACAAAGTTTGGAGGAACAGGGCCAAATAGGAAATGGAAGATAAAAGCTCTGCCAAAGCTGAGAATTCTGAGGCCGTTTAGATCACCATTGAAGCTCCTAACAAAGATTAAGAATTCTTATATGGAGATGATGATCAATTTGGCAGGGAACGTAGGGACGTTGAATACAAGCACAACATTTGGAGGAAAAAGAGTACCAAAAGCTCGGAAATCTGATGCTATAGTTTATTCAAGCCATCAAGTCGAAGAAAGATTAGTTTTGGAGATATATAAGGCTCTCGTAGCTTCTCGTGGTGGTCATGAATTAACTGCTTCAGCTTAAATTCGCCAATTAATGCATGATTAATATTCTACTTTTATAAATATGAATTTATATTCCTAATATATTATCCCATTTACTTCTTCCTCTTCTGGATATATTCTCAGATCTTGCATCCCAAAATTAGTATGCACAGTGTAACAAATTTAATATTTATTTGGTTTCTTTTATATATAACTATATGTACTGTTCTAATTTTTATTTCGTCAATCATATATATAGTAGTTAGTAGTTTTTTTACTAGAGTTTAATTAAAATTATGTCCTCGTTTGATCAAGGTCTATTGTTAAATTAAAGCAGTGTAATTAAGATAACATGAATTGGTCAATATTTCACTTTTTATGTATACAAAAATAGGTAAATAGATTTTTAGTTCGCAATTATTTTCATTTATTGTGGAAAAATGGGTTTTCATTTGTATACTTTTTACTTCATGTGCCTTGATGCAGAGCATTTTCTGTAGATGAAAGGAGAATAATGCATGTGCATTATTGAACATGGATTTATTCTAAATCAGTTTTATTCCAAAAATAAAAAAAGGTCCAACAAAAATAAGATCTGTTCGCTAGCTATTGGGATTTAACCTGAAAATGTATGCTTGACTAAAGAGGCAAAGCCCAAAACATGTGTTTTTGGATTTGATTTTGGATGGTTGATACAATTTATTGTCATCTACATCATGCCTGCTATATCTATGCAACTTAGCTAGCTGTTCGTGCAAAACTTCATCATCTAAATATGAATGTTGGTCGCCTGGCTAGGTAAGCTCTATTTAGATTAAATGAGGATAGTTGACTAGTTGGAGTTGGAACATTGTTTGTTTTGCTTTACACATAAGTTTTGGATTTTCTATTATTGTGTTTCTGTCTTAAATATAATAAACATAAGTTTTTAAGTCCATCTTAGTTTAAGATATTAAAAATAACAACAAGATAAAATTAAATATGTAGAAAGCATGACTAATTTAAGGTCATTTAATATTCTTTAGTTAATGATAAAAAAAAAATAGCATTCTTTTTTATCTCCACTGAATAGTTAGCTCACAAAGACAATAAACATAAGTTTTTAAGTCCATCTTAGTTTAAAATATTAAAAATAACAAGATAAAATTAAATATGTAGAAAGCATGACTAATTTAAGGTCATTTAATATTCTTTAGTTAATGATCAAAAAAAAAAAATAGCATTCTTTTTTATCTCCACTGAATAGTTAGCTCACAAAGACAAAACTTTGGACCGAAGAACGCTGACATAAGCATATCCATCTTCAACCCAGCCCACATATCAAATACATTGTGTAACAACTTCTTCTTCTTTCATGTTCGCATTGGAGTGAACAAACAGGGACGCGCGCAAACAGATCCTTTATCTGATCAATCCCCTCACTTTCTTACACGAGTCGAAATAGAGGCAAACTAACGGTTGTGATTGCTTCACGGTACACCGCCTCTCTGATTATTCTGATATGCGCGTGATATATATGTCACTCCCCCATTAATTGCAATATTTTAAAAATCCATAATTTTATTTTGACATTTTTATTCTATTTCCCATTTAAACATTCGGTAATAAATGGCAGAGATTGTAATTGCCACTAATTGATTGTGATCTCATATTTTCGGTAAGTATTTTCCACATCATAACAAAAACAGGAAAGTTTACTTTTCTATTCTATAAATATTTTCGCAATGAGTTATGGAAAGTCCAAATTTTCTCTATATATGCATTGAAAATTCTTTACCAAATTATTTTTCTACTATATCATCTCCAAAACAAGTTGTTAGAGAAAAAAACCATCACAGAGTTAAAAGAAGGTATACATGTTTTAAAACCCTAAAATTTTCTTTTTTAAAAATTTAAGCTTTTCATTGTTTATTTTGTAGCAAATATTTAGATTGGAAAATGGGTCGTGGAAAACTGAAAATGGAACTGATCGCGGATGAAAAAACTCGGAAAATAACATTCCAGAAAAGAAAGAAAGGCATGTTAAGGAAATGCTACGAGTTCTCCACTCTATGTGGAATAGATGTCTGCATGATCATCTACGGCCCAAAACTGACTGGAAGGCCCACAGAACTCGTAACCTGGCCCACTGAGCCCAGCGAAGTCGCTCGCATTATCAAACAGTTCGAGACCAACACCGTCTACAAACCTCCGAAAAGAATCTTCAATTTATCCGACATTTTCATCGACCGGAAAAGGAAGATCGACGCCGAAATCTCCAAACTGCGCAAAGCGTATTACGCAGCCAAGTTTCCGATTTCCAACGAGCTGATTAACTCTTTCACGAAGGACCAACTCGGTTTCCTTCTCAGCAGACTGGACGCGAAGATCGAAGACGCGAAAACGATGATCGATTTCCGGAGACAAAACAGCTTCTTGCTGATGGAAAACCCAGCCGGACCACAAAACCATGCGAACTGCGTGCACAGCATTTTTCACGATCAAAAGCCTGCTGTTCCTTTGAATCACCACCATCGAGTTATGGATCATATTCAATTGCCGTTGCAACTGGTCCCGCGTTTCGATTCGAATTGCAATCCGATTTCGATGATGATGTTGATGGACGGTCAAGCTGGCATTGAAAACTGTAACATTATCGATCATCATCAGTTCGTTAATGGCAATCATTTGTGTGGGCCAGTTTTCGATGATCCAGCGGTTGGGATGATAGAGAATACGATGTTCGGCAATATCTCTGTTGCTTCTTCCATGGTGGGGCAATATAGACAGTTGAAGCAGCTTCAGCAGCCGATGCCGTACATTCAGTATGATATGACGGTGAGTGCAGCGGGTAATATTCCATCTCAAAGGAACGGTTCTGATGAAGGGAACCGATTTGATGATGAATTCAATGAATTCTTATATAAGAACAAGATTCTTTGATGGACATATAGGAAGTAGCAGTAGCAGTTGTATTTATTTGTTTCACTGTTTGATGGTTTTAATTATCTTGATTACTTCATAATTAACATTGCATTAACTTAGGTATTATTTGTTAAAACATTCATTTTTTATTTATGGTTTTTAAAATTTTTTAAGTAATCATTTTTGTTTTGGTTTTTGGAAGGTGNTGAGAATGAGAAAAGAAAAAAAAAATTGAAAAAATGGAAAATGAAAAATAAAAATTTTGCCTTCACGTTTTATTCCAATTCTTAAAATTGTTTTTGTAAGAAAAAAACGAAAACATTACCAAGTGTGTAGTTTTTGGTTTTAAAACAAAGAATCCAAAACAAGAAAAACGACTGTGTTACCAAATATTATTTTATTGTTTAGTTATTGAAAAGAAATTAGATTTTGCCATTAATTTTTCTTAAAATGTTGTATGAAACTAAATTAATGCTGTTTTAGCTTATTTATGTTAAATTAATAACATAATTCAATTTTGCATAGAACTTTCTAATATTATGACCATAACCTTCCAGCATTTTGGTGTATTTCAAAATATAGTCAAATTGGAGCAAACCAGTTTTTATCTGGATTTCTGGATAGCTAAAAGCAAAATAACCAAAAAAATTAGAGATTAATTGCAACATTCATTATTAAATCTAAATTACAACCCTTTTGTTGGTATCTGAAGATTCAGAGCTATACTTAGATACATAGGTCTGTAGGGAATCCCAGCTAAACCCATACCCGATCCCTTGCCCATACCCAAATCCCAACCCGACCCCACAACCCATCCCGACTCCGAAGACCAACTTCAACTGGTTCCATGGCCAGCCACCGAATCCAAGCCCTCCAACCAGGCCGAAGCCTAGTCCAGCACCGCACCCGAACCCAGCTCCACCTCCGGGACCCAAAACCGTTTCCTCTGCTTTCTGGATGTTGTGGTTGAGAAATTCAGTGATTGGGAATCGGTTTTCGCTATTCCTTTTCCTGCTCAACTTGTTTCCTTTCCAAACCCAGAAGGGATTGCTGCCCCCTTTGTTGTTTTTGGATTTGGTTTTCATGGGTTGTGAGTGAAGGAAAAGATAAAAGTGCGCAGAGTAAATTTGGGTCCGACTGGTTGGCTGGGTTCAAATCCTTATCGGTTCAGCGGATAGGGATATATAAAATTTAGGGACTATATTTTGATAAATTTTTATATTAAATTTTTAAGTTTTATATTTTATAATACATTATAGTCTTAAATTTTAAGTGTATTATATTAAATTTTTAATTTATATTTTATATCAAATTAAACTTTTTTAAAATTTTGGTACATTGTAGTTTGATAAACTTACATATTAAATCATTTATTTACATATATTCTATTATAAAACTATAATAAGCATAAAAATATTGATCGGTAATAAGTTTCAGCGTCATTTAAAATTTACAGAGATAATGTTCAAGTTTTAATTTTTATACTTTTGATAAAAAAAAACAAGGTGACACTGTTTTATCATATGTTTGCAAAAAATTAATGAGGGTCTAATGTAGTACAAGATATAAATTGAAAGTTTCATATGATACATTTTAAATTTAGAGTACCTATAGTTTGATAAACTTGCATATTATACTCTCTCTTTATATCGGTTATACCCTAAAACCACAAGAAGTCAAAAAATCAATCGGTAAATAAGTTTCAGCATCATCCAAAACTCACAGAATTAATGTTCAAATTTTAATTTTTATATTTTTGATGAAAAAAAAAAAATAATACAATTTTACATTTTTAATACAAGTTTTGATGTATTGGTAATACACCAAAAATTGTATGTATTAAGTTATACAAGTTTGTGTGATTCTCTTTTTTTGGCCCTCCAGTATTTATTATTGTTGTTATATTTTATATATTGTAAGCATAAAAATAAAAATTAATGAAATTGTTAATATGAAGAAAATTGTATTTTTCTTTAATATAAATATATATATTTTTTAAGAAAAAAAACCTTTAATAAAATTAGAATTAAAAAATTAAAATTTTTTATAAAAGTTAAAAATATAAATTTAAAAGCTTTAATAAAAGTTAAAGTTAGTTTTTTGTATAATTTTAAAAAAATAATCCAATACAATAAAAAATGTACCAAACGTTAATTTAATACAATTTTACACCAAACACGTGAGTGTATTATATAATACATTACAATACAATACAATACATTACAACACAATACAATACAATACAATCAAATACAATACAACGTACCAAACGAGCCCTAATTGCATACAATACAATCAAATACAATACAACGTACCAAACGAGTCCTTAGAGAAAAACTATATCAAAGCATTCTAGCAATTTTGCTATTCAACTATTTTCCCAAAAAACATATAGGAGGATGCTAGGCTGGTAACTATTAAATTATAAATAAACCATAATGAATTCATATTTTATAAATTTAAGCTTCTAGAACATGTAATACTTTGATATGGTATCAATGATTTTCAAAATTAAAGGGTCCAAAAAAAGTGGCATGCTTTATATTTTCAAGCTTGGGAAAAAATTCAAGTGAAACCCTTTGGAGACCTCTTCATTGAATGACATGTGGCAAAATTAATTTTGAAAGAAAAAAAAAAACAGAGACAACCGGTTGCAAAATAAAAAAAATGGGGGGAAAATGAAATTTGGGCGGGAAAATATTGCATGGACATGAAGATGCCACGTGTACATTTTAAAGTTACATAATATAGAAAAAAATTACATAATATGGAATAAAGTTACACCGTATGGAAAAATTATGGATAATATAAAAAAATTACATCATATAGAAAAAAATTACATTATATGGAACCACGTTACGTATTTTGGACGAAAGTTACACCGTATGGAAAAATTATGGATAATATGAGAAAATTTACATGATATGGAGTAAATTTACATACTTTGGAACAAAATTATGTATTTTGGAAACAAGTTACACCGTATGGAAAAATTATATCATATGAAAAAACTTACATGATATGGAAACAAATTATGTATTTTGGACGAAAGTTACATTGTATGGAAAAATTATGGATAATATGAGAAAATTTACATGATATGGAACAAAGTTATGTACTTTGGAACAAAATTATGTATTTTGGAAACAAGTTACACCGTATGGAAAAATTACATCATATAGAAAAAAATTATATGATATGGAACCAAGTTACGTATTTTGGATAAAAGTTAAACTGTATGGAAAAATTATGGATAATATGAGAAAATTTACATGATATGGAACAAAGTTACGTATTTTGGAAACAAGTTACACCGTATGGAAAAATTATATCATATGGAAAAAAATTTCATGATATGTAATAAAATTACGTATTTTGGACGAAAGTTACACCGTATGGAAAAATTATGGATAATCTGAGAAAATTTACATGATATGGAACAAAGTTACGTATTTTGGAAACAAGTTACACCGTATGGAAAAATTACATCATATGAAAAAAAATTTCATGATATGTAACAAAATTATATATTTTGGACGAAAATTACACCGTATAGAAAATTTACATGATATGGAACAAAGTTACGTTATTTGGATCAAAGTTACGTATTTTGGAAACAAGTTACACCATATGGAAAAATTATAACAATATAAATTTATTTTAAAATTTTGTTAGGTAATAAGTTATAAAAACTAAATTAGTTGAATAATAATTACAGTACGATTAATAATCCACATTGGCATTAAAAAAAAACCAAAATTTGTTTAAATTATATAATTTTGAACTTAATGTCAATTTTTTTTTGTAATTGCAATTAATTATAACTTTAAATTGTAAATTATTTATTTTAAATATTGATTAATTTAATATACCAAACGATGTGGGAGATAATGTGTCATTTTTGAATTTGTTATTTAATTTGATTAAGTTATTTCTATATAGGTCATACGAATATGCTATATTATAACAAATGTTAATTGCTAAATAAATTAGGGTTCAATTTTAGTACGTGTGACATAGTTGGTTTAGATTGTCAATATTAAAATCAATATATTGATGTTTTATATATCGTAGAAGTCTAAATAATTTTTTTCCCATAAGTTTTCTTTGCTAAAAACGAAAGTCTATTAATATATACAGTGGGACAAAAGTTTAAAAAATGTAAGGAATTTTTTTAATAATTATAATTTAGAAATGCATCTACATATATTTATGGATACTTTGTTAGCACTATACTTTATTGAAATTCTTTAGTATAGTGGTTGAATTTATTGAAATTCTTGATTTATATCAAACACTTAAATGCAAATGTAATTTTTTTTATATTGCATATTCAAATTCTCAAATGGTACATTGTTTGAATAAAATTGTCTACACTACCAGCAATGCTATGTTAGTTTACCCATATGCCAATTGGATAGTAAATGAAGTAGTCAAGGGTGGTGTTCCACTCACATACAACAACATAATCAGCCATTTTTAAAATTATTATGTTAAACCAAAACCAAGTTTTAGATGGGATATTTAAGTAATTAACAATTGATAAATTAAAAACAAATTCTCCACTGTAAGCAAATGTAAAGCAACTCTATAGGCCATCATTCTTTCTAGCATAAAATATATACAGTTTTCATTCTTCTAAACAAATAAGCATCCAACTTGTAATTGTAAAACAATTTTTTGCATGTGAGCCTATCACTTCATCTGGTCTCTCATGGTGTTAGGAGGGCTAGTTCACCTGAAATTGACGTTGCTCTCAATGTACATTAAAGGTAACAAAAGTATATGAGTCAGTTAGAAAACGCCCTTGTGAGGACCTTCAATCTATGAAAGTGGCCGTGCAGTAGGATCCACTACCGCCCAAATCCACTGTAGTTGCTCGGCTTGTTGCTCCATTTAAGTCTTCATCAAAGCTTGCTGCTAATCCATCGTACTCTGCCCCGCAACTAGACTAGCACACATGGCCTCAATGAGCTGAATAGACTCCTTTAGAGAGAATGTGGAAGACGAAAGGCCCTCAAGCAATGGGAAAGACTCAGTCTGACCTTTTGATGTAGCAGGGATCTCCATAGAATCCTCATCAATCCCATGTTAATGACGGCTCCAGTTCGTCCAGCTGCCCTGCACCTTAACAAACCCGTGCCGACTGAGAGTAGCCTCGGTAATCACATCAGCAGTCCCAGTCATGCCCACATCCTCGCCAGATAAATCCACTTGAAAATATTCAAAAACCTTTGTCAACATAAGTGGATAAGGCAAAGACTTGTCGCTGGTGAACTTTCACAGTTTGCCGCATCTATTGGAGAATGATGGAAGCTAGAGGTACTCCGGGTACACCTTGCAGCCCATTCAACATCTTATCCAAGAAATATAAATCTGAATGTCGGATCTCATTCAAACTGCTTGCTCGCGGAATAACATTGGCACTATACAAATGAACTAATTCTCGCTGAAGAATTGTCAAACTAGCAGTGCCATTTACTGTATCGTAGAATGATTTACCTTGTTTTGGTGCACGTGGAGTCGGCGTGTAAGACAAACGGGTGGTAGCTTCCTATACGTTGAACTGGGGATCAGCCTTAACACGATCTTTAACCATTACAAAATTGAGACCCTCATCACTGACCTCAAAATAGAAGCAACAAGTGGACGAGTCAGATGAATCCGTCGACCATTTACATAAGATGTAACTGTTTCACCGCCAGCGTTGTCTTTACCTTCTATGTTGGCGTAAAACTCCAATACCAACTGAGGATAGTAAGCCTTCGGTAATTGAAGTATGCCACCCACCCTACTGAATGAAAAGCATTGGTCAAATTTAGAAGAGAATCAATCGCGGCACTAACCGATTTTTCAACAACAAGGGAATTAGGTTTCCTTTGTTCACACCACTTAGCATTAGTGCGAGAAGTGAAGCGCGATGATTCGTATTTAGCAACATGCATTTCCAACTCATCTGCTCGCCGTCGAGATCCCTGAGATGAAGATGGAGTGGAGGAATGGGATTTAAGTCTAGATGATGCACGCGTAAGGGTAGTACCGGCATTGATATCGAGTTTTTGAGCATTACCGCGAGGTTTTCCGGTTCATCGCATGACTCACAAAGGGTACAATTATCGCCCACACTCAATCCCCTCCGGTAGCTCGAACACTGCAGTCAAATATAACATAAATTAAGAGAAACCAATGCTGAGGATATTCCTATTAACCATACTCAAGCATTCGAAAGCATAATCAATGATAAATACACTAAAAGATACTCCATTTAGCATATATTAAATAATAAGTAAATGATCATAAATATAGAAGCCTTTGCAGGCATAATGTATATCCAACAATCTATATTGCTATGTTTTCCATCACCAATATTCAGCTTTCTTCATTGGTTCGTTTTTGGGATTACAATTCATAAGTTATTCTACTCTTCATTTATCAACAAAAAATGTCAAGCTTATCCTATTACAGTTTCTAACCATTTGAAATAACAGAGAAAAAAAACTATTTCAACCTAACAAACCACCAAGTAAGCATAACAAATAAATTCTTCAACAACAAAATTATGTGGATCATGAGCCAAATAATGTTTTGTTTATCTCCCTCTCGAAGCAACTTACACGGCCAACAACAAAATTCACCCTATTACCACCTAATAAATAAATGTATACACCCATTTCTAATATACCCGGATGAAATTTGAATCTCATAGCCAGAAAACTTACCTCTGAATCTCGTGATGAATTTCGACCAATTTGAGGCAAAAAATCCTACGTGCCCCGTTGCGTGGGCTGCCAGATACCATTATCGAACCACAATCTACAAGAGAGTGGGCTGCGGGATGAAGTTTCTCTGGCCTTCACTGCCTCATGGACGAGCTACAGTTGCTAACTCTGATCTTTCGGCCATCAGGTTTTCTGGTGGGGGAGTTGGGGAGGGGGGAGGGGCGACGGCTGACAATTTTCAAATGTTTAACTAGGGCAATTTCGGGTGGCCTCAAATTTATCTTGCTATGGTGGATTAATGAATTCGGGTTGAATGGGCGGTTTGGGTGGGTAAACAGGTTTGGGTAGTTTAAAACACAATTATATGAAATTTTAACTCTTTTGTTTTTTGGTTTTTTTTCTTTCCTGCGCATGGGGATAGAGGCCCCCAGGCTCTAATCCAGGCGCCATGGCAAGCGCCTAGTATTGATTTGTTTATTTTAATTTGTTTTTTTTTCTCTGATTTCGCCCATGGGGGGTAGAGGCTTTCAGTGCCAAAGGCAGGCACCATGGCAAGCGCGTGCTCCCCTTTTCCATTTTTTTCTCCGATTTCGCCCACTGGGGGCAGAGGCTTCTAGGGCCAAAGCCAGGCACCTGGTCCTGTTATGTTTTGTTTTATTTTTTTTTTCTATTTTATTTGTCTTATTTCTTAAGGCATTGGAGGCAGAGGCCTGTTCCCGTATTGGTATGTTTTTTTAAAAATTCGTCATCTGTGATTCCTTAACACACTGTGAATGTAATGTTCATTTCAAACCATTACTAAGAAAACAAATATTCGCATGCCACTACATAACATTTTTGCATTTACAAAGGTCATCAATTGTAACACATTATACCTATTACTATTGCTACAATTGTGCAACAAAAAACAAAAATCTTCCATACATCCAATGTTTCGTGGACAAACTCAAAATCATCATGCCATACTTCAAGTTTGGATTTATCAGCTGTCGAATCGCATTGTTGCATGTATTTGACATAGTCTCTCTCAGCTTCTTCCAGTGATGTATAAGACTTGTACATGTTCCCATTCCATCCATGAACTTGTTGATGACACATAAGCCATGAGTGAAATATTCCTAGTTTTTGTCCTCTAAAAACAATGTACACTCTTCTACCAACCATATTCACTGCCAGGGAAAATAAATATTGTTAATCAAACATGTATAACATTTAAGCTTTTATAGACTTTATATAAAAACTACGTACATTGAACATTTTCAGAATTTGCCATTGCGTTTCAACCTACCCCCTCCATCAATTATGACTACAAGTCCAAACAAAATAAATGCAACAGATGCCACTTCAATAAAAACTACAATGACTCATTTCAACCTACCTCCTCTACCAAATAAATGCAACATTAATGCAACTTCCTTTTTGTTATCTACTGTACCTGTACCTGTACCTGTTAAATTTAACGAATTCGCCCGATTCAACCAGACACATGTACTTGTTAGTGTCTGAAAGTCTACATCTGTTATGCTTTTAAAAATGATATAGTTGGTTTACATACAGAGTCAAAGTTCGAAGGATTGGCTCAACATTTATCCAGGTAAATTAACAATCTGATTCAGATATTAACAACAACATTTGAAAAACAACTTTTTCTGAATAATATGGATGTAGGATTTATTTGGTCAACTGTATGAAAAGCTTCCCAGTCAAATTTTTCTTTTAAAACTCTAATTTCAAAAATTTCAGGCAAACCATTATATTAAAATTTTTAACTTAAGCAAAGCAACATAAGCTTAGTAAATACCATCACGAGGGAAAAAAAATGTAGTCAAACTGAAAAAATAAATTGTATTGCTTACCTATTTGGTCAGATTCACAAACGATCTAAATCACACGCTATTAGAGGCAATCCTGAATCAAAACTATTAATATTTTGAATAAAACTATATTAAACATGAAAAAGCAATCCAGGGTTAGAGCAAAGCAGTAGGAACACTGGGTAGAAATTGGGCCACATAGATTGTAACTGGGACAGATAGATGGGTTCTGAGTCTACTAAAATTTCTTAGATCAATATAAGAAAACTGCAATTAATATATGGAGAAAGAAGTTGAAGTCCGCAAAGGCTTATATTATATAAGGGAGAGTGAGATTGTGAGGAATGCTTGTGGGTATAAGGTGGTGCTTCCTGTTGGCACGTGGGTAGTCTTGGCCATGTGTTTGGATCTTTCACGAAATGTGAAAGCTTCCACGGCTAGATCAATTATCTAAACTCAATAAAACAAAATGACAAAATATATACTATTAAAAAAAAAACAAAAAAAAAAAAACGGGTGTATATAAAACTTGTACAAATGAAATAAGGGTTATAAAAATACGTATACTCGTTTTGAAACATTTTCGGGCCCTAAACATAATAGATCAGCTCGGGTAGTAAATGAAAACTCCGTCTGAACAAGAATGTCGCTGCAAAAACACAAATACAACCCAAAAACAAGTAAGTGTAAGGATGGAAAACTGGCTAAAAACTGAACCCCCGAAATAAAATATTAAGTGCCCTGTTAGACAACTAATCGGGAATAGTTTTTACCTATCATCGAGACTTTTATTGAAATAGTACTAAAGGATATTTATGCACAAGACTGGAAGATCACTGTGAACATTAAATGGGCCAGCCTTGATATTGTGCCCCTCACTAGGGGCACACTATACAACAAAAAAATGCCCGCCATTATGATATTTCATACATACAACTCCACAAGTATACTAAATTGAAAGAGATGACAGATAAATTACATACATCAGCGCGTGCGAGGCAAGAAGCTAGATCACTTAAATGGAGGCCAAATTGCCCATATTGGTCTCTGGCTGACGAAGAATCATTTGGAACCAAATAAGCCACCTTTGCATCCTTGTGGTCTTCTGATTTAGTTGAGATGGCTTGTATGGCCCGAGGAGTACAATCGTTAGGTATGAGAGTTTGCTTGGGGGGAGGAGGGGGAGACCATGCCTTCAAACATTGAGGACTTTCATCGTGGGATGCATGAGCTTTGCCTCTACCTTTTCCCATTGGAGTGTCCCGGACTAAGGATTCCTTTAACGCAACAACGGACTACGCTAATGCCTCTATATCGTTCCGTACAGCCCCGTGGATGGTTGCAAGCTCATCCTTTACCACTTTTTTGAAGCAAGTCAACTCCCCACTCATTGATACCACCTTTTGTGTTAGCGTATTGATTTTGTGAGAAACGTCGGTGGTAAATTGGCAATGCGATGGAATATTGACGGTTACATCAATTGTTTGTGGCCTGGAAGACTGGCCTCCATCGTGTTCAGCCTCTTCCGCATACTACAAAATTATGGAAACGGTGGAAACTCAAAGCATAAATATATGAATAAATGATGTTTAACCAAAATTTGAGCAATATTGAGGTTACAAGGCATCAGTTTACCTGAGTGTCATAATTTTTCAGAAATGATTTATGCAACTTCTTGAATTTCTTTGTCTCTGCTTCACCCAAAGCACAGACCGCCAGCATTGTTCGCAGAACTATCTGTTTGCCCAACAGTCCAATGTCCATGTAAAGCAACTAACAAGCCAATGAAACGAAGTAAGCAAGCAAGAGCATTATTTTCACAAAAGGCAACTTTGAATGATGGAAGATGTGCATTACATGATCTTATTACTTGAAGGACTAGCAAATAGCCAGAAATGTACTGTGGATTCTAATTCTTATACTTTCGAATCCCTACAGGCAGACAGTTGAATGTCCAAGTCTCCCATTTTTTCCCTCTGATATTGCTGGCACTATGCACTCGACTTGTGTCTTTAGCAGAGATGTAGACAGAAAAGGTGGGACTCAGGATCGTCCCCATCAAGAACAGAGTGAAGATCACTCTGAAGTCGTCCTCGGTTGCCTCTTTGTTTGCCAATACCCGGTGCAGGGCAACAATCAGAATGAGTCCGTGCCCCAACTTGTATTTGGCCTTCAGCTAATCCAACGCATCATTGCCTTCTGAATTCTCGATGGCGCTTCCATTGTCCGGCAGGCCCATCAACCTCTCAACGGATTCTGGACCAAAAGTGTGGATCGTGCCATGCAAATCTAGCGTGTGGCCGAAAAGATCAAAACGATCCACCAACCACATCACCATCAACCTATTGATTGGCGCTAGTTTGCAGCTGATTAGGGATCTGAACCCTAATTCTTCCACGGTCATCTTTTTTGTGTCGTTGAAATCTTTGGCTGCACCCCATAGACGCTCAGGGCTGCATCTGGTCAAGAAGGTGTGGTTGCCATCGCTTTCGACTCGGAACTGCATTTTATGTTCATCGTCGAGGCCTTTCCACTTCGTACCAAGCTCCTTCATAGCCTGGAAAATATATCAATAATAAATATTACTTGTGTTAGTGTTTTTCACATACACCTAAATAAAAAAATTTAGAAATATTTGGTTGCCTCTTTGTTAACTTTTTTTTATTCTTGCAGTAGAGTCCCACATTCACTTTTACTGCAAAATAATATGATCAAGAGTTGCAAATAATAAATAATGTTAGTTTCAAAACATGAAATGTGTCGCGATGGATCAAATTATTAATGGACAATTGAAAACTGCGTAAGTACACAAATACCCATAGGTAATTAAACCACGCATTTGATTTACGCTTTGAACTCCATTTTCTTTGAGACTGGCTTGCAATAGATGCGTCTGGCATGCCGCAGTGGTCACTGGTTGACTACAAGTCCAAACAGCCAACAGGGTTAATAATTTTGGCATTCAATAATTCACCCAACACAAAACAATTCTATGTTTCAAGGAAAGTTATGTTATCCATAGTGGGAACTGTGGAACCGTGGACAACGTACTATGATGCTGAAGGCAATGTCAAATTCAGAAAAACACAAAGTGGCGGCTCAAATACAGTCAATTTAAAAACCTTTAAAATGCAAAAACCTACAAATTATACAATGAATATATACATTCGTGTTCATAATTAAATCATATCATATGCTTAATGAGTGAAATTGAATAGAGAAAACATTATTATTCTTCAATGTAAAACAACTGCGAATGTTAAACTTAATAAGAAAAATAACAAATTATAAGGCTACCATAGAGCAACTCTTTCCGATTTAATATTTCCATAATCAAAATATTCCCCTTAATAAAAAAACGACTTGTTCAGATGCTTCAATCATAAAATCCCCAATTTCAATTATTATTATTTTAAATGTAAAACATATTAACAGCAAATAAAATTCCCAACAACTAAATCATAAAATCCCCATACTATAATTCTCAAACTATTTTATTCTTATTCATTGTTTTACTTTTCACTAACAAATATATATATATATATATATATCAATGAGTTTTGAAGATTTTTCCATCAAATATCTCTAATCTATGTAAGCCATTTTTTTATTACAGTGGCTATTAATCCACAACTCAAAACCTAACTACTAAATACCAACTCACGATTTGTTTTCCTAAATTTTTTGACATTTTCCAATAGGGGAAACATAGAAAATTGCACAGACTAACTACTAAATAAATGATTATATATATCCACCTTGAAATTACAGCATTACTGAAGGCAAAAGCTGGTGTGAGATTAGTTATTGCTGTGGCTAAAGTGGGAGAGCTTATGTCTAGTCCAGCATACTTTAGTAACTGACAAGCACAACCGTACAAAATTTTTATAAATCCAATTAGTTTTCAACAAGTAAACAACAACACCGAAAAGCAAAACACAGAAATGTTTAATTTCAACACACAATAAATTGAGATTGTTACCCACTAATTAATTTTCAATAAAAAAAATTCTACATAATTTAGTAACTGAGAAGCATAACTATACAACATTTTCAAACATCCAATTAGTTTTCAACAAGTAAATAGCAACACCCAGAAACATATTTTTATCCACACAAAAAATTCAAAATAAGAAAAATTTACTTGAGCAAGCCAATATTCTTTAACTCACCGAACACTTTTCGGTATTGAAAATCTCCATAACCTCGTTGGTTCCCAATTTTGAAGGAATCCCTGCAAAAAAATACTCAAAATTACAGATGCGGAAGGAGGAAGAAGTAAGGGGAGGGATGGAGAAATGAGCCAAAGAAAAGTCTAGTTCAATTAAAACCCACAAAACCTATTCACTGTCTTTCTCATAAAATATTTTTTCAGTTAATTTCACATCTTCATGTTCTTTTATTTTCATTTTGGTGAGTAATTTCAAATCTTTGTGTTGAAACATCAAAAGGGTCATTATATATTTCACCCAAAACCAAAACTAAAATGGCATTTGAAAAAAATTAAAATGGAAAGAAGTACGGGACGGAGGGAGGGGATATTACCTCAGCGAAATGGGACTTTAGGACCAACCTTGCAATTTGTTCGACATCTGCGGAGGAATGGCGACCTTTACGAGCAAGCTCGTGCTTATGCGGGGAGGAGAAACGGCGACGTTACCTTTTTGAAGCGGGGAAGAACATCATGGATGCGGAGGGAGGAAGAAGAAATGTGAAGGGGCGGAGGGATAAGGACATCGGGAGGAAGAAGAAATGGGGAGGAAGAAGAAATGGGAAGGGGCTGAGGGAGGAGAAGATCGGGAGGAAGAAGAAATGATAAATTTTAGATTTTGAATTTAGAGCAGATTAGGCAAATATTAAAAGGGTATAATCGGGTATTCATAATAAAATGGGGTAAATTCGTAAATGATCAAATTAAATTTTTGTTTTTCAAAAACTTTGACTGGAATTGTTGAGAACCGGTTGCATTTCAACAGGGGTTTCATGGTGGAGACCCCTCATGGGTTTCACTGGAGTCAATCCCTCAAGTTTGAGATTGTAAGCTTTTTTTTTTTTTTCTTTTTTTCTTTTTCTTCTTCTTTGAGCTTATTTGAGATTAGTACTTTAACAGTATAACATAGTAATTTTATTGCATATGTGACATAATTACCAAATAGATAATCTTTAAAAAATATATTTTATTTTGTACATTCATGCAATCTCAATTTAGCTCTGCAACTTTGTTTTTGAGCAATTTCACCATAATTTTGATAAATTTTGCAATTAAACCGTTTATTTGTAATTTTTGTTTGAATTTGATGAAATTTGGCAACTACCTATACTATTTTCTTTCTTAACACAATAAAAAAATAAACCACCCCTAGATGCAGAGCACATGTACCAAATTAACAGCAAAAATACATATACCATATAAAGAGGATAAAATTGGTACTAAATAAGGAGAGCATATCCCACTAATAATTAATTTATAGCCTATATGAAACTAAAACAACAATTGCCCAAGAAGCAAATTAAGCATATAAAGGACAAAATGTAATCTCATAATAGTTTCCATCATTGCATGAGAAAGTGCTGCTTTTATCATCAAATGCATAACTATAAGCTTGTGGACAATAGGCTTTGAAGATCTTTGAATAGTCACTAGGTTGGCAAGTGTTGGGTGAACCAAAGCTCTGAGTGCAACAGTATTGTGGTTGATTAAATGCCAAACATGCACTTTTGCAAGCAATTGGATTACCATTTGAGTCATGTATAACAACATCTTGAGGTAAAAAGCATTGATATTTATAGGACAGCTTGTGGAATTGCAACCTTTGGACTTTTCTAATGGTCACTGAAATTGGCAAGTTAAATCCATCAACAAGGGTAATGTCATAAAAGTCTTTTCCACCATTTGAGGCAAGAGTGAATTCCACTAAGGTTGCGGGTGGAATTACATTGTTACCATTTCATTCTATTTTACCAGAACCACAGTCTCCAGTGCTACAACTAAATTTCCCAAATGAGTCTGTTGAGCAATGAGATCGGCCCCAGAAATGATCGGACCATGGCGGGTTAGCATGAATAGAGACCGAATCACTGGAAGCTAACACGAATCCGGTTAGAGGTAATTGTTGGCTTCCATAAGCATTTAGGGTCATTGGCCAAATAGTAAAACGGCAGATGTTTTTTTATTGTGAATATGGTTGAATGAACTCCTGCAATGCTCTCAAGATAAATGGGATCAATGTTTATTGTGAACAAAACAAAATATTAATAATCTTATTAATTACAAGTAATGAAATGGGAAAAAAATCACCAAAAGGGAATTTAATTAATTAAGAAAAAGAATAAAGAGGAGAAGAAATGCTTGCCTGAGAGTAATAAGGAAGCCATGGTAAAGAATATAAGTATTTGAGATTCCATTGCTGAATTTTTATTTGTGTATTTGTCCCTCCTGAATCATTAGAAAGATAACTTGTTTTTGTAAGAAAGGGTCATAGATAATAAGTTAGATTAACAATTAACAAATTATTAATTCAAATTGCTAAAAAGTTGGCATAAACTATCACTGTATTGTTTAATCTCGAAAAAGCAAAGCAAAAATAAAAACTCATGAGAGCATGAAGGACCTCATTGCAATAAAACAGGAAGTTATGTGGTTTAAAGTTTAAAAATTTAAACCTTAATTAAAAACAAACAAAAAACAAAACAAAAAACAAAAAAGGTTCAAAAATTTAAACTTTGGAATATATTATATGGGGCATTGAAAAGGAAAAAAATTAACATATGTAAGTGTAAATGGTTTTAAGGAAGACACATATGTAAATTGGTAAAAGTATATTGTTTGGGCTTCTCAAACATATCAAATATGTTGTTTGGGTTCCTCGGAAATTTGGTTTTCCATCAAAGCAGTATGACACAAGAAAATCAGAAAGTTAAAAATAGATGGGCTGTATGGGATCTTGCAAAGTATAAGGATATATATTGGAGAAATTTTAGGGGGGTTTTATTTTATTTTATTGGGCTTTTTTTAGAATAGATTCGAAATATAATTTCTCATGTTTTTCAGAATATATTTGCATAATTTATATGGGTATTTTACATCCACTTCCCCTTAAGTTTGCCTAAATTATAATTAAATCCCTGAAGTTTGCCCTAATGACATCATCTCCCTTCCGTTAGACTTCCATCCGTTAAATTTATTCTCTTTTCTACGTGGCAAAGTAAAGTACGAATATACCTTCCGCTGACACACTGACGCTGACGCACTGACATTGACATCTAAATTACATCCCCTCCCTTCTGTTTGTTTTGCAATCACACCCTTTACTAACTGATTTTTTCAATTAATACAAAAAAATTGTTTTTACCAAATTTAATTAAAGACATGGAAATATATATATATATACATATTTTCTTTTTAATTACAAATTAAAAGACAAAAAATTTATATCTAAAAATATTATACATATATACAGGAATTTGCTATAAAATATACTTGTTTTTACCAAAGATATTGTTATTTTTTTTCTTCATTTTTTTTTAAAAAATTGCTTTGGATTTTATAGCATTTAGAATTATTGGTTTAAAAAAAACTAAAAAAAAAGTTGCTATACAAAATACAACAATAGGATATGTTTTGGTGTTTTAGTTATATCTTTTTGTAGTTAAAATAAAGATATCATTATTCTGGAATTTTCATATATATATATAGCATTTTTCTATAAAACTCACATGTTGGAGAGTTTATACAGCCTAATAGATGAGTTTTTTTTCTTGATTTTTTTTAATTCTATTTTTAAAATCCAAAGCCAAATTTTTTTTTAGCAAATTCCTATATATATATATGACTACAAAAAATTTGGCTTTGGATTTTAAAAATAAAACTAAAAAATTAAATTCAAGAAAAAAAAAACTATTTATTGGGCTCTATAAACTCTCCAACATGTGAGTTTTATAGCAAAACCCTATATATAGAGGAAAATTCTAGAATAATGATATCTTTTTTTTAACTAAAAAAAAAAAGAACAAAAAGATATGACTAAAACACTAAAACATATCCTATTGTTGTGTTTTGTATAACAATTCTTTTTTTTGGTTTTTTTTTTAACCCAATAGTCTAAATGCTATAAATCCAAAGCAAATTTTTATTTAAAAAAAATTCAAGAAAAAAGTAAATAAAAATATCTTTGTTGGGGAGCTTATGGAGCCCAACAAGTATGTTTTATAGCAAATTCCTATATATATATGTATAATATTTTTAGATATAAAATTTTTGTCTTTTAATTTGTAATTAAAAAGAAAATATGTATATATATATATATCCATGTCTTTAATTAAGTTTGGTAAAAAAAAATACATTTTTGTATTAGTTGAAAAAATCAGTTAGTAGGGGGTGTGATTGCAAAACAAATAGAATGGAGGGGGGGTGTAATTTAGATGTTAGTGTCAGTGCGTCAGATGTGCAAAAATACTATAATGCCCTTATCCAGTTAATTTTAATGGAAAAAAACAAACGGAATAGAGGGGGATGTAATTTAGGCAAACCTCAGGTATTTAATTGTCATTTAGAAAAACCTCAGGGGAGGAGGATGTAATATACCCAATTTATATAGTAATATTTTATTAACAATTTCAACAGTTTTTTTTTGTTTTGAAAAAAATTATTTTGCTTATCCTTTAGATCATAATTAATTATATGTAGAGGTGTAAAACGAATCGAATAATACAGACACAACACGAGCATGACACATTAAAATTGAATACAACACGTTATAAGTACTGTACAACATGAACTGTGTCGTAATGAATGTGTTTGCGAGGTCCATGGACTAGACACGACACATATTCATGATGGATTAAGCATGGCATGAGCCATGACACAATTAGCACGGATTATTGATAAATACATAAATTATATTAATTTACTTTATATTTTCATTTATTTGTGATTTTTTTAAACTTAATCAATATAATAATTTCTTCAATTAATAAATATATGTAAATTAAACTTATTAATGGTTCATTGTCATTCTTTTATGTTTTATTTTTTGCTTTAAATTTATGTAATTAATTATTATTTTTTTCTGTAAATTTTAATTGCTTAGTAAATCATAAAATAGATTAATTGTAGTATATTTAAATTATTTGATATATTTACTTTTATAATATATTAATTTTAATAAATAATATGTTTATTGAATGTAAACGGGTTGGTATGAACACGAACGTGCTAGTATAAACATGACACGATACGAAAAATAAATAATTTAACTTGAAGAATACACAATAAATAAATAAATTGGTATAAACACGACATAAACACAAATACATTAATGTTTATTATAGGTACTGTTGTGGCGATTTTTAGTCTTGGACCTGGCTTCTTGGATCCTGCAAAACCAAGGAAGAAAAATGGTTAAAGGGGCGCCGGTGTGGTGGCCGGCGTTCCCTTTCCGATGGCTAAGTCAGCCATGTGTTGATAAAGATAAATGACTGAAAATAATGTAGCAAATAATGAAATAAGGTAAAGAAGGGAAAAAATGGAGAAGAATTAGGGCTAGTGCGGTTTTTTGGTATGCTGGGAAGAATATGAATAGTAAATATATCGTTTTATTTGAATAATGGTCAAAAAAGGGGTTGAATCCTAGTTGAAATGTCAAAGTTAAGGCCAAAATAGTCTCCAAAAACCAAGAAAAATGGGTTGCCCAATATTGGGGGAAAAGAGAGGGAAAGCTTGTGAGAATGATGGGGGTAGGTAGGTTTTTAGGCTGCGTGCGGCTCAAAGAAAAAGATCCCCTATTTCTTACTTTATTGTTCCTTTTATTTGGGCATCAAGGGCTGAGATTTATCCTCAAAACCCTATTAATTGGATGAGGGACAAGTGTCCCCACCTAATTTTGTTTTGGGTTGAAGCTTGGCCCACCACACTAGAAAAATGAACTTATTATACTACCTTATTATTAACAATATTAGGCCCACAATTCAAATATTAAGCCCACAATTGTTGGCAAAACTGACTACAACAATAAAAATGTTGTCTCAATTTTTCGTCTAGGACCGGGCTTATTGGATCCTACAAGATTGGGGTAGAAAAATGGTCAGAGGGGCACCGGTATGGTGGCGGCGTTCCCTCTCCAATGCCTAAGTTAGCCATGTGCTGATAAAGATAAATGATTGAAAATAATGTAGAAAATAATGAAATAAGGTGAAGAAGGGAAAAAATGGTGAAGAATTGGGGCTGGTGCGGTTTTTGGTATGATGGAAAGAAGACGAACAATAAATATATTGTTTTATTTGAATAATGGTAAAAAAAGGAGTTGAATCCTAGTTGAAATGTCAAAGTTAAGGCCAAAATAGTCTCCAAAAACTAAGAAAAAAGGGCTGCCCAATATTGGGGGAAAATAAAGGGAAATCCTATGAGAGTGATGGGGGTAGGTAGGTTTTTGGGCTGCGTGTGGCTTAAAAAAAAAGATCTCATTTTTCTTACTTCATTTTTCAATTTATTTGGACATCAAGGGCTGGGATATATCCTCAAAACTCTATTAATTGGATGAGTGACAAGTGTCCCCACATGATTTTGTTTTAGGATGATGGTTGGCCCACCACACTAGAAAAATGTATTTATTATACTACCTTTTTATTAACAATATTAGGCCCACAATTCAAATATTAAGCAACAATTGTTTGCAAAAATGACTACAACAATAAAAATGTTGTGGCGATTTTTTGTCTTGGACTGGGCTTATTGGATCCTGCAAGACTGGGGAAGAAGGGAAAATATGGTGAAGAGTTGGGGCTGGTGCGGTTTTTTGGTATGCTGGGAAGAAGACGAACAGTAAATATATTGTTTTATTTGAATAATGGTCAAAAAAGGGGTTGAATCCTTGTTGAAATGTCAAAGTTAAGGCCAAAATGGTCTCCAAAAATGAAGAAAACGGGGATGCCCAATATTGGGGGAAAAAGAGGGAAAGCTTGTGATAGTGATAGGGGTAGGTAGGTTTTAGGCTGCGTGCAGCTCAAAGAAAAAGATCTCCTCTTTCTTATCTCATTTTTCCTTTTATTTGGGCATCAAGGGCTGGAATTTATTCTCAAAACATTATTAATTGGATGAGTGACAAGTGTCCCCACCTGATTTTGTTTTGGGCTGAAGCTTGGCCCACCACACTAGAAAAAAGTATTTATTATACTACCTTATTATTAACAATATTAGGCCCACAATTCAAATATTAAGCCCACAATTGTTGGCAAAAATGACTACAACAATAAAAATGTTGTCGCAATTTTTCATCTTGGACCGGGCTTATTGGATCCTGCAAAATAGGGAAAGAAAAATGGTCAGAGGGGCACTGGTGCGGTGGCTTGCGTTCCTTCTCCGATGCGTAAGTCAGCCATGTGTTGATAAAGATAAATGACAGAAAATAATGTAGGAAATAATGAAATAAGGTGAAGAACGGAAAAAATGGTGAAGAATTGGGGCTGGTGCTGTTTTTTGGTATGCTGGGAAGATGATGAACAGTAAATATATTGTTTTATTTGAACAATGATCAAAAAAGGCGTTGAATCCTAGTTGAAATGTTAAAGTTAAGACCAAAATCATCTCCAAAAACCAAGAAAAAGGGCTGCCCAATGTTGAGGGAAAATAGGTGGAAAGTTTATGAGAGTGATGGGGGTAGGTATGTTTTTGGGCTGCATGCAGCTCAAAGAAAAAGATCCCATTTTTCTTACCTCATTTCTCCTTTTATTTGGGCATCAAGTTTGGGATTTATCCTCAAAACTAGACTTGACAATGTGTCGTGTCGTGTGGTATACGTGTTCGTATCAAAATTTTCTCATCCAAACCCGACCCGTTAAGCTTTCATGTTGAAATATGTAAACCCAAACCCGTTCATAAAATTATCCTGTAAACCGTTATCTAACTTGTTATTACGTTAACTTATTTTCAAAATTATTTAAAAAAATAAAAATATATTTGAGTTATAATTTATAGTCTATACTAAAAAATAATAAAGCACAGATAAACATAAATATTTGTATTTTTTATAAATAAAAAATAAAACTAAAACAACATACTTAATAGATGTTATAAAATAACAAACCACACAAACGTAATACTTAAATATTTCTACAAATGAATCATTAGTAAAAATTTAAAACAATATTGTTTGAAATAGCAATAATACATAAACATATTCAATTTTAACCACATTTTCATTTATTGCATAGACAATCCTATGCATATAACATCTTCAATCATAACGAGCACAACCTCAAAGGCAAAGCATCTAAAAAAAGAAGTTAAATTGTATATTATTATCCAAAGTGATATAGAAAAATTAAATAATGCAAACCACTCAAATTTCAATACTTCTAATCATCAATAGAAAATATGTTAGAACATTGTCCTAATTTAGCTTGTTCAACACTCGATGTAATGACATTTTTGGTGAGTTTTTATAAATTAATGGCATCATCTAAAACTGAATATATAATAAAGTTCAAAATATTCAAGATAAAAAAATAGTAATATATATATATATATAAATGTAAATGTACATTATTTCCTTTTCCAAAAAGCCAATCTCTTGTACATAATAAAACTTGTATTACATTTAGCTTTTTTAGTAAATTAAGTTTCTTTTATTAGGAAATCACTAAATTGCCATTAAAGACTAATGGGTCTTTAATGGGTTCATAACGGGTTGACCCATTATCAACCTAACCCGTTTCAGACAAACCATAACCCGTAAAAAACATTTGTATTCGTGTCCTGTTAACGGGTCGTACTGAAATTTGTCAGGTCTACTCAAAACCCTATTAATTGGACGGGTGACAAGTGTCCCCACCAGATTTTGTTTTGGGCTGAAGCTTGGCCCACCACACTAGAAAAATGTATTTATTATACTACCTTATTATTAACAATATTAGGCCCACAATTCAAATATTAAGCCGACAATTGTTGGCAAAAATGTGTACAACAATAAAAATGTTGGCGATTTTTCATTGTGGACCGGGCTTCTTGCATTAAGTAAAACTGAGAAAGAAAAATGGTCAGAGGGGCGCCGATGTGGTGGCCGGCGTTCCTTCTCTGATGCCTAAGTAAGCCATGTGTTGATAAAGATAAATGACGGAAAATAATGTAGGAAATAATGAAATAAGGTGAAGAACGGTGAGTGACCAGTGTCTCCACCTTATTTTGTTTTGGGCTGAAGCTTGGTCCACAAAACTAGAAAAAAGGTATTTATTATACTACCTTATTATTAACAATATTAAGTCCACAATTAAAATATTAAGCCCACAATTGTTGGCAAAAATGCCTACAACAATAAAAATGTTGTGGCAATTTTTTGTCTTGGACATGGTTTCTTGGATTCTGCAAAACCGGGGAAGAAAAATGGCCTAAGGGGCGCCGATGTGGTAGCCGGCGTTCCCTTTCCGATGCCTAAGTCAGCCATGTGTTGATAAAGATAAATGATTGAAAATAATGTAAGAAATAATGAAATAAGGTGAAGAAGGGTAAAAATGATGAAGAATTGGGGTTGAAGTGGTTTTTGGTATGCTGGGAAGAAGATGAACAGTAAATATATTGTTTTATTTGAACAATGATAAAAAGAGGGGTTGAATCCTAGTTGAAATGTCAAAGTTAAGACCAAAATGGTCTCCGAAAACCAAGAAAAAAGGGCTGTCCAATATTGGGGAAAAAGAGAGGGAAATCCTGTGAGAGTGATGGGGTAGGTAGGTTTTTGGGCTGCGTGCGGCTCAAAGAAAAATATCCCTTCTTTCTTACCTCATTTCTCTTTTTATTTCGGCATCAGGTTTAGGATTTATCCTCAAAACCCTATTAATAGGATGAGTGACAAGCGTCCCGAACTGATTTTGTTTTGGGCTGAAGCTTGCCCCACCACACTAGAAAAATGTATTTATTATACTACCTTATTATTAACAATATTAGGCCCATAATTCAAATATTAAGCCCACAATTGTTGGCAAAAATGCATACAACAATAAAAATGTTGTGGCAATTTTTCATCTTCGACTGGGCTTATTTGATCCTGCAAAACTAGGAAAGAAAAATGGTTAGAGGGGCGCCGGTGTGGTGGCCAGCGTTCCCTCTCTGATACCTAAGTCAGCCATGTGTTGATAGAGATAAATGACTGAAAATGATGTAGGACATAATGAAATAATGGTGAAGAATTGGGGCTGGCATGGTTTTTTGGTATGCTGGGAATAAGATGAACATAAAATATTTTGTTTTATTTGAATAATGGTCAAGAAAAGGGTTGATTCCTAGTTGAAATGTTAAAGTTAAAGCCAAAATGGTGTCCAAAAACCAAGAAAAAGGCACTGCCCAATATTGGAGGAAAAGATAGGGAAATCCTTTGAGAGTGCTGCGGGGTAGGTAGGTTTTTGGGCTGCATGTGACTCAAAGAAAAAGATCCCTCCTTTTTTACCTCATTTCTCTTTTTATTTGGACATCAAGTCTAGGATTTATCCTCAAAACCCTATTAATTGGATGAGTGACTATTAGGTCCATAATTAAAATATTAAGCACACAATTGTTGGCAAAAATGCCTACAATGTTGTGGGGATGTTTTTTCTTGGACTTGGCTTCTTGGATCCTGCAAAACTGGGTAAAAAAATCGTCAGAGGGGCGTCGGTGTGGTGGCTGGCTTTCCCTCTCTGATAGGGGTCGGTAGGTTTTTGGGCTGCGTGCAGTTCAAAGAAAAAGATCATCTTTTTCTTACCTCATTTTTCCTTTTATTTGGGCATCGAGAGCTCGGATTTATCCTCAAAACTTTATTAATTGGATGAGTGACTAGTGTCCCCACCTTATTTTGATTTGGCCTAAAGCTTGGTCCACCAAACTAGAAAACGGTATTTATTATACTACCTTATTATTAACAATATTAGGCCCACAATTAAAATATTAAGCCCACAATTGTTGGCAAAAATGCCTACAACAATAAAAAAGCTGTGGTGATTTTTCGTTTTGGGTAGGGTTTCTTGGATCCTGCAAAACCGAGGAAGAAAAATGTCCTTAGGGGCACTGGTGTGGTGACTTGCGTTCCTTCTCCGATGCGTAAGTCAGCCATGTGTTGATAAAGATAAATGACAGAAAATAATGTAGGAAATAATGAAATAAGGTGAAGAAGGGAAAAAATGGTGAAGAATTGGGGCTGGTGTGGTTTTTTGGTATGCTGGGAAAAGATGAACAAAAAATATATTGTTTTATTTGAACAATGATCAAAAAAGAGGTTTAATCCTAGTTGAAATGTCAAAGTTAAGACTAAAATGGTCTCCAAAAACCAAGACAAAGGGGCTGCCTAATGTTAGGGGAAAAGTGAGGGAAAGCGTGTGAGAGTGATGAGGGTAGGTAGGTTTATGGGCTGCGTGCGGCTCAAAGAAAAATATCCCATTTTTCTTACTACATTTTTCCTTTTACTTGGACATCAAGGGCTAGGATATATCCTTAAAAATCTATTAATTGGATGAGTGACAGGTGTCCCCACCTGATTTGTTCTGGGATGAAGCTTGGCCCACCACAGTACAAAAATGTATTTATTATACTACCTTATTATTAACAATATTAACCCCTCAATTCAAATATTAAGCCCACAATTGTTGGCAAAAATGCGTACAACAATAAAAATGTTGTGGCAATTTTTTGTCTTGGACCAGGCTTATTAGATCCTCAAAAACTGGGAAAGAAAAATGGTCAGAGGGGCGTCGATGTGGAGGCTGGCGTTCTTTCTCCGATACCTAAGTCAACCATGTGTTGATAAAGATAAATGACATAAAATAATGTAGGAAATAATGAAATAAGGTGAAAAAGGAAAAAAATGGTGAAGAATTGGGGCTGGCATGGTTTTTTTGGTATGCTGGGAAGAAGATGAACATAAAATATTTTATTTTATTTGAATAATGGTGAGAAAAAGGGTTGAATCCTAGTTGAAATGTTAAAGTTAAGGCCAAAATGGTCTCCAAAAACCAAGAAAAAGGCACTGCCCAATGTTGGGGTAAAAGAGAGGGAAATCCTGTGAGAGTGCTGGGGGTAGGTAGGTTTTTGGGCTGCATACGGCTCAAAAAAAAGATCCCCATTTTCTTACTTCATTTTTCCTTTTATTTGGACATCAAGGGCTAGGATATATCCTTAAAACTCTATTAATTGGATGAATGACAACTGTCCCGACCTGATTTTTTTTAGGGATGTAGCTTGGCCCACCACACTAGAAAAATGTATTTATTATACTACCTTGTTATTAACAATATTAGGCCCACAATTCAAATATTAAGCCCACAATTGTTGGCAAAAATGCGTACCACAATAAAAATGTTGTGGCAATTTTTTGTCTTGGACCGGTCTTATTAGATCCTGCAAAACTGTTAAAGAAAAATGGTGAGAGGGGCGCCGGTGTGGTGGCTGGCATTCCCTCTCTGATGCCTAAGTGAGCCTTGTGTTGATAAAGATAAATGACTGAAAATAATGTAGAAAATAATGAAATAAGGTGAAGAAGGGAAAAAATGGTGAAGAATTAGGGCTGGTTCGGTTTTTTGGTATGCTGGGAAGAAGATGAACAATAAATATATTGTTTTATTTGAATAATGATAAAAAAAGAGGTTGAATCCTAGTTGAAATGTCAAAGTTAAGGCCAAAATGGTCTCCAAAAACCAAGAAAAGGGGCTGCTCAATATTGGGGGAAAAGAGAGGGAACGCTTATAGAGTGATGGGGGTAGGTAGGTTTTTGGATTGCGTGCAGCTCAAAGAAAAAGATTCCCACTTTGTTAGCTCAATTTTCCTTTTATTTGGTCATAAAGGGCTGGGATATATTGACAGGACCTGCACTACCCAAGTCTTGCCTGTAGGACTTAATCACGCTAATTAAGTTCCTAAGTAGTCAACAATCTCCTAAATAAAAAATACACATCCCAAACTCCTAAATGCCAGAAATTTTAACAAAAATTTCGGCATAGTTTTGTCTGTTTTTATAACATTCCCCAAATTATTTACATGAACATGCACGTACAGACAATATTTCACAACAATCCAGTAATTTCTCAGAAATACAACCATATACATAATATGCATGACATATATATTAAAATTTGATTACACAATATATCTCTAGCATATTACAGTTTGCTACTCAACTAACATATAAACTTGTACAATCTAATTATGCCACTACTACCTCTAACTCGCTCCTCCCGCACTAACTAGCAACAGTAGCACGGCTAATAATCCAAGAACTACCTGAAACACTATTAGGAATTTTTGGTGGGGTGAGTACTTGCATACTCAGTGAGTAGAAACTAAATAGGAAAATAATATTTTCTTTCATATATAACGTATATATAAAAATTGGTTTATGCATGCAATCTCTTTTGAAAGTGGTTCTTCTTCCAAATTTCAAAATATTCATATATATATATTTAACATAATCAATATATCTGTTTATATCAAAATGTCTTGAAATATTAAAACAACACACACAATCAATGCAACAAAATATATGAGGGACATTCAGTTAAAAACCACAGAACATATATATACGAACACATCATATATATACCGGGCGGGTAAGCTAACCATTAAATTCCCAGTGAAAAGCCACAGACATATGTGTGAACAAATCATCATATACTGAGCGGGTAATAACCATTTCTGTGAAAACCCTCGTCCCTTCATATATTCACACACATGTATGCACTTCATAATCTTAGCTTGGCGGTATAACCCATCGCACAAGCATAAACAATATGGCGGCATAAACTATCGCCCAAGTATAAATAATCTCCCTACTTGGCGGCATATCACATCGCCCAAGTAGTCACCAAACATATCCAATGTCAAACCTCCCTACCCAGTGGCATAATCATCGCCCAAGTAGTCACCAAACATATCCAATGTCAAACCTCCCTATCCGACGGCATAATCATCGCCCAAGTAGTCACCAAACTTGTTAAACCCTACTCGGCGGCATACTCATCGCCCAAGTAGTCACCAACATACATATCATGCATTTATGAATGCACACAAAATAATCACATTCATAAATATTTACTTTAAATTCATAATTAAAGCATTCTTTTAAACACATGTATAAATATGTATGTATTTATTCCAAAGGAAATAACAAAGTAATATATATATCAATCTATAAATATATATATATACTTGTAAAATTTATTTAATCACAAAATATATTTCTTAATCATATAATCTTTAAATATATTGCCAAACCATAAGATATATGTATATATTCATGCATTTACATATATATATTTATATATATATTTATATATATATATTTATATATATATATTTATATATATATATATATATGTGTTCCCACTCACAGAAACGCCGCGTTGACGTCTATCCACGGTTGGTTGCTCATTGTCGTTCGACCGGAGTAGTTCCTTCCTCTAGTAATACAATAAAATAATATTACCAAATATTTCATTACCGTAATGTAAAACAAAACTCCATTTTTATTACCTATTTTCATACTTATGCAATTTTTTCCCCTAATAACATAGGTTTATTAATTATATTTTTACCCAAATGATTTTTAAAGGTTAATACCTAAATTTTTATTCTTAATTTTCATCACAATTAAATTTCCAACTAAATTTATATCATCATCCACTTAAATTTTCCAATTAAAATTACTATCTCTCAACCAAATATAAAGTCAACCTCCACAATTCCTCTATATCTCTTAATTATAATTTATTACATTAACTACAATCACAATTCCTAATCTATCATCATAATTTCATCAAAACACATTCCAAACACTCACAAATTTCCCTAAATTTCCATTCTCCAACTCTATACTACAATGCTTATCATTATACAATGTAATTAAGTATAGGAAACATGATTTACCTTCAATTGGAGCCAAAATTTCACACTTTCTCCATAAATCTGAAAATTCCCTTTGAATCTTTTTTGTCAAATCTTTAACCTAGCTCACTATTCTTTAATTCAAACACTTGGGTTTTGTAAAGGAGTGAGAAAGGAAGCTTTTGGTACAAATATTCCGGCGAGAGGTGGCCGAAATCTCTCAAAATCCAGTGAGAAGGAAATTCGGCTAAATATCCAAAACTCAAGCTTATGGTGGTTTTCAGTTAAAACAAACCCCACCAAAGTGTTTAGAAGGCTCTAAAACCTATGGGTGGCCTATTTTTTAGCTAAATTTGGAAGAGATTGAAGTGGATTGAAATTTTTCTCAAAAACCTTGGCCGGCAACCAAAAATGGGGAAAAATTGGTCTCTGCGCGTACAAGGAGGAAGATGACCCCAATTTAAATCTATTTTTTCAAACTTTCCAATTTTTCCCTTCTAACACTTCACATAATTATTTATTTTCAACGGCAAAATGGTCATTTGCTCATTTTTATTTTATTTTCTTTTTAATTACTTATTTTTGTTTTATTATTTTATTATTTTTTATTTATTCATCATTTTATTCTAAGAATAATTAAAACACTAATCCACAAATTTTAATTCTAAATCTTTATATTCCTTTTAGATTAATTTTAAAACTACTTAAATAATTATTTCACTAGTAGATATTTTTCTTACACTATTAGTGTTATTAATTATATTATTAAGCATAATTAACTCTAATTACTTTGCTAATCCCTATTTAAGTTTTAGGATGTTACATTTATTCTCAAAACCCTATTAATTGGATGAGTGACAATATTAGGTCCACAATTAAAATATTAAGCACACAAATGTTGGCAAAAATGCCTACAACAATAAAAATGTTGTGGGGATTTTTTTTCTTGTACCGGGCTTATTGGATCCTGCAAAACTAGGTAAGAAAAATAATTAGAGGGGCGCCAGTGTGGTGGCCGGCGTTCCATCTCCGATGCCTAAGTCAACCATGTGTTGATAAAGATAAATGACGGAAAATAATGTAGGAGATAATGAAATAAAGTGAAGAAGGGAAAAAATGGTGAAGAATTGGGGCTATTGTGGTTTTTTGGTATGCTGGGAAGAAGATGATCAGAAAATATATTGTTTTATTTGAACAATGATCAAAAAAGAGGTTCAATCATAGTTGAAATTTCAAAGTTAAGACCAAAATGGTTTCCAAAAACCAAGACAAAAGGGCTGCCAAATGTTGGGGGAAAAGAGAGGGAAAGCGTGCGAGAGTGATGAGGGTAGGTAGGTTTCTGCGCTATGTACGGCTCAAAGAAAAAGATCCCCTTTTTCTTACTACATTTTTCCTTTTATTTGGACATCAAGGGCTGGGATATATCCTTAAAACTCTATTAATTGAATGAGTGACAAGTGTCCCCACCTGATTTTGTTTTGGGATGAAGCTTGGCCCACCACACTAGAAAAATGTATTTATTATACTACCTTATTATTAACAATATTAACCCCACAATTCAAATATTAAGCCCACAATTGTCGGCAAAAATGCGTACAACAATGAAAATGTTGTGACAATTTTTCGTCTTGGACCAGCTTATTGGATCCTCAAAAACTGGGAAAGAAAAATGGTCAGAGGGGCGCCGGAGTGGAGGCCGGAGTTCTCTCTCCGATACCTAAGTCAGCCATGTGTTGATAAAGATAAATGACATAAAATAATGTAGGAAATAATGAAATAAGGTGAAGAAGGGAAAGTTTTGTGAAGAATTGGGGCTGGCATGGTTTTTTGGTATGTTGGGAAGAAGATGAACATAAAATATTTTGTTTTATTTGAATAATGATAAAAAAAGAGGTTGAATCCGAGTTGAAATGTCAAAGTTAAGGCCAAAATGGTCTCCAAAAACCAAGAAAAAGGCAATGCCCAATATTGGGGGAAAAAAGAGGAAAATCCTGTGAGAGTGATGGGGGTTGGTAGGTTTTTGGGCTGCGTGCGGCTCAAAGAAAAAAAATCCCATTTTTCTTACTTTATTTTTCCTTTTATTTGGACATCAACGGCTGAGATATATCCTTAAAAGTCTATTAATCGGATGAGTGACAAGTGTCCCCACCTGATTTTGTTTAGGGATGAAGCTTGGCCCACCACACTAGAAAAATGTATTTATTATACTACCATATTATTAACAATATTAGGCCCACAATTCAAATATTAAGCCCACAATTGTTGGCAAAAATGTCTACAACAATAAAAATGTTGTGGCAATTTTTTTTCTTGTACCGAGCTTATTGGATCCTATAAAACCGGGTAAGAAAAATGGTCAGAGGGGCGGCAGTGTGGTGGCCGGTGTTCCCTCTCCGATGCCTAAGTCTGCCATGTGCTGATAAAGATAAATGACTAAAAATAATGTAGGAAATAATGAAATTTGGTGAAAAAGGTTTAAAATGGTGAAAAATTGGGTCTGTTGCAGTTTTTTGGTATGCTGGGAAGAAGATTAACAATAAATATATTGTTTTATTTGAATAATGGTAAAAAAAAGGGTTAAATCCTAGTTGAAATGTTAAAGTTAAGGCCAAAATGGTCTCCAAATTCTAAGAAAAAGGGGTTGCCCAATATTGGGGGAAAAGAAAGGGAAATCCTGCTAAAGTGATAGGGGTTGGTAGGTTTTTGGGCTGCGTGCGGCTCAAAGAAAAAGATTCCCTTTTTCTTACTACATTTTTCCTTTTATTTGGACATCAAGGGCTGGGATATATCCTCAAAATTCTATTAATTGGATGAGTGACAAGTGTCCCCACCTGATTTTGTTTTGGGATGAAGCTTGGCCCACCACACTAGAAATATATTTATTATACTACCTTATTATTAACAATATTAGGCCCACAATTGTTGGAATAAATGCGTACAACAATAAAAATGTTGTGGCAATTTTTCGTCTTGGACCGGGCTTACTGGATCGTGCAAAACTGGAAAAGAAAAATGGTCATAGGGGCGCTGGTGTGGAGGCTAGCGTTCTCTCTCCGATACCTAAGTCAGCCTTATGTTGATAAAGATAAATGACCGAAAATGATGTAGGAAATAATGAAATAAGGTGAAGAAGGGAAAAAATGGTGAAGAATTGGGGCTGGTGCAGTTTTTTGGTATGCTGGAAAGAAGATGAACAGTAAATATATTGTTTTATTTGAATAATGATCAAAAAAGGGGTTGAATCTTAGTTGAAATGTCAAAGTTAAGGCCAAAATGGTCTCCAAAAACCAAAAAAAAAAGGGGCCGTCCAATATTGGGAGAAAAGAGAGGGAACGCTTATGAGAGTGATGGGGGTATGTAGGTTTTTTAGGCTGCTTGCAACTCAAAGAAAATGATTCCCTCTTTCTTAGCTCAATTTTCCTTTTATTTGGGCATCAATGGCAGGGATTTATTCTCAAAACTCTATTAATTGGATGATTGACAAGTGTTCCCACCTGATTTTATTTTGGGATGAAGCTTGGTCCACCACACTAGAAAAATGTATTTATTATGATACCTTATTATTAACAATATTAGGCCCACCACACTAGAAAAATTGTTGGTAAAAGTGCCTGTAACAATAGCCCTCAAATTGATTCAATCTAGGGATTGAATCAATTTTAAAAGATAAAAGATACATGTGGGTGCGAATGTCGAGAGATTTGAAATTTGAATTTCAAATTTTTTTTTTTGTAGCAATTTTCGAGACTTGACGGGCATTAAATGCCTGTCAGTTGGCACGCCTCTACGCCTGTACGCCTGCCATCCATCTTTTTTTTTGTGTCGATACGTGTCTGTTCCCTGCGCCTTGTCTTCTTTCTTTTCGTTCTCTTCTTTCTTTTTCTGTTCCCAAATTGTTTTCTCCTAAACGTTTCCTTTCTTCCATGTTTTTCCTTTTTCTCTGCCGATTGAAAAAAATCATCGCCCTTGTCGTTCGCACTGCCTTTCCTTTGGCTTTCTTGCAGCACCAGCGCCGTTTGTCTCACCTTTTCGTCTCCAGCTTCGACTCAGGTTCGTGGTTTTCCATACACACATATTTTTCTCCTCGTTTTGTTTTTGTTTTTTGTTTTTTTGTTTACTTTTGTTTCCTAGTGTGCTTATGCGGAATACGAATTTATTTGGTGTGTTTCCTGGTTGGTACGTGCAGGTTGCTTGGGGATTTGCCTCGAGAGTTTGATCTCGCCTTCGCTTCTTTCACTCTATTCTTTATCTCCGTCTTCTCTCGATGTGAAGGTAAATGATGATTTCTTTTACCTTTGTTTCTTTTCTGATATTTGTGAGGTGACTGCTGCTTCCATCTTTGCGCTTTCGCTTGGTATGATGTATCGTTATCTGGACAGTATGTATTTCAGCCTTGTTGCTCCTTTATCATCACTTTTCTTTGTGTTTTATGATTACATCGTTACATGGAGTGTAGATGCCCTAGGTTTGTTGCTCTGTTGTTTTTTTTTTTGTTGATGTGTGGTTGCTGCTTGTGAATGCATTTCGTTTGTGAAACTGTTTTGGGTGAAGGCCATGGAACCGAGGCTGAAGCTCGGGACCTGGGTGGAGGCCATAGAACCGAGGCTGAGGCTGGAGCTTGAGCGGAAGCCACAGGTCTAAGGCTGAAGCTCGGGACCTAGGCTGAGGCTACAGAATCGAGGCTGAAGCTGGGGCCTGAGCGGAAGCCACAGGACTGGGGTTGAAGCTCGGATCTTGAGCGAAGGTCACGGGTCTGAGGCTGAAGCTCGAGTCTTGAGCGGAGGCCATGGGTCTGAGGTTGAAGCTCGGGACCTGGGAAGAGGCCATGGAACCGAGGCTGAAGCTGGAGCCTGAACGGAAGTCACGAAACTAAGGTCGAAGCTAGGCTAAAGTTCAAACCTAGTTGTAGTTTGAGGACTTAGGCATAGTTTAGTAAGCTTGCGTAAGCTCTAGGAGGTCGGCACATGGTTTAGGCGTATTTAGCATCCCTTAGGGTTTCCCTTCTAATTTAGGGGATGGCCATCTTGATGGTGAGTTGCTTATGTTTTTCAGATGTCTCGCCCTTCACCGAGCGGTGATGGTGGCGGTCAAGTCGTCCCCCTTCTAGTCTCCCCCTAAGTTTTCAAACTATCATTGATCCTGTGCCCAGGTCCTTTAGGCCCAATATCTTTGACGAGCCACCCTACTCCCACTTGAGGGCTATTGACATCTCGCAGATGGTGGAGATCTCTGATTACTCGGATTCTGAACCCTCCATTGCATCTTTTGAGATTAGGTCTAGGGTTGACCACATTTTGAGATAAGGAAGTGAGAGTCCCGGAGGGGACCTTGAGCTTTGACGAGGTAAACTGCAAGCTTACTTAAGCTGACCTGGACCAATTGAGGCTGGACTACTCTGTACCTAACGAGGTCACCCTTTGGATACCTGAGGACAACGAGCTGCCCAGCTCTCTTCATGCCTATGAGGTCTCCTTGAACCGGTGGTTCTTCAAGTGAGGGTTGAGGCTACCACTTCCGCTCTTCGTTCGTCGCCTACTTCATGATGTCAGGCTAGCGCCTTTTCAGCTTAACTCTAACATGTGGAGAGGGATTTACTGCTGTTATGTGCTGTGGCGTGAGCACTTCGGCAATGACCCTACCCCTTTCGAGATTGAGGCATGTTTTGAGATTAGGTTAGTTGCCAATAAAGTCGGCTCCTTTTGTTACTACCCCCGGTGCAATAAGTTTCTTCAAAAACCTCCAGAGGTTTCAAACTGGCAGCGGGAGTGATTCTTCGCTGGTGGGGACTGGGAAAGCCTAGGCTTTGGAGCTTGGGCTGAGCCTTTAATTCCTCATGAGTTCTATGGGAGCAACCATATGTGGAGCCCATCTATTCCTTCCTTAGATGAGTCCAGTAGGTCTAGGGTTGACCACATTTTTAGCCTTGACCTAAGCGAGAGGGACTCCACGCTTCTTTTGAAGGAGGCTAGGCTGGCTATTGGTAGTGCTCAGCTGCTTTTGCTTTTCTTTGTTTGTCTTGGCTGTTTTATGGATGTCTGGCCTCAGATATGCTTTTTTGGTGCAAGGAAGTCATCAGCCAGTGGATTCAAGAAGAACCTGCCAGGCCATCCCGATCGGAGCCGGGTGGCCAAGTCAGCTAAAGTCAGCTCGGGATCATCTGCCCGGTCTCATGCTGTTAATTCTAGCAGCTCTCCTCTATCTCCTATCCCTTCCAGAAGTGCTCATTCCAAATATGCTCATTCTAAGGGCTCCAAGAGGGTGTTAGCTTTCATCAGCCACGATTGGGTGGAGAGCCAACACCCGCATCCAGGGTTAGTGCTCGCTCCTCTAGAGGGAAAGATTCGCTTCCGGAAACGAGCAGGGGTAAAAAGGCAAGTCACCCAGTTGCATGGGTGATTTCATGAGTTTCTTGTCGGGGGACGTTTTTCCTGGGGATGAGAGGCGGCTTTCTGGATCCTCTGAGTCCTCGACTCCTGCTGAGGTTTCTCGCCAAACTGCCTTGGTAAGGACTTCCACGGCTATGTTCTTGGTGGTTAACTTTTCTCGTCATTTACTTGTATGTTGTTTATTTGTCATGCAGGCAGCTTTTATGGCCTTCAGGCTCCAGGAACAGGTCACTCGCCATAAGGAGAAGGTTGTGACTGCCAGCAGCAGCTTGAAGGAGGCCTTGAATGAGCTGGAGGATTCCAAGAAATGAGTGGTGGATTTTGAGCTCATGATGACGAAAAAGGAGCTGTAAATTAAACAGAGGGAAAATGACCTCAAGCTGAAGAAGACAGAGCTGAAGCTTAGTGAAGCTGAGCTGAGGAAAAAAGACCAGCTCTTGGCCGCCTCCGCTGCTTGGCTCAAAGAGCATGCTAAGGAATCTGAGGCACTAAAAGCCGAGCTTGAGAAAGTGGAGAGGATGCCCAAAGAAGCCGAGAGGAGCCTCCAGCTGAAGGGCGAAGAAATTTCGAAGCTGTTCGATAAGGCTGAGAGTCATTTTGATGCGGGGCTGATTCTGCCCTTACGGTCATCAGGTCCAAATTTCTGGACCTTGACTACAGCTTTCTTGATCAGCCTTCGGACCAGGTTCTAGCTCCTCATATCGCTTCGACCACCGAATCAGCTCCATGCTCTTCGGTTCCTCCTCCAGAATTGACCTCCTCTGTCCCGGATTCAGCTTCGCCTCTTGCAGCTTCTTCGGTTCCTAACTCGGGTTCTCCTCCGGCTATGCCATGATTGATGGCCTCTATGCATCTTCACCGAATTAGCACCTTTTGTGAATTGTAACTAGGATTTTCTTTTATTTTTTGGCTTGTCAAGGCCAAAGCTTACTATTATTTTTCTTTCTCCTTTTTTTTTTTTTATACTTAGACATTTATAGTTGTTAATGTTGAGTTGACTCTAATAGAAATTTCTTTTGCTCTCATGAGCTGTGTGGCTGCACGTTTTGCCTTTGTACTTTATTTTGAAAATTTTGCTAAACTGAGGCTGAGTTGAGTTGGGTCTGTTTTGAGGTTAACGAGGTACCCTTGTACTTGTAGCCCCTACTCTTTTTTTGTTTCTGGGTAAAGAAACTTGAAAGAGTTAGTATGCGGGATGGCAGTCTTTCAACTCAGCTCGGCGAGCTTCTGGCTCTTGGTCGAATTGATCTTAGTTTTACGAGCTTTTGGCTCCTGGTCGATCCAAGCCCAGCTTGGGGAGCATTCAGCCTCTAGGGCACCCAGCTCCTGGGTCATTCTAGCTTCCAGCTCGTGGTCGATCTGAGCCCAGCTCGGGGAGCATTAAGCGTCTTGGGGGCCCAGCTCTCTGGTAGTTCTAGCTTCTAGCTCCTAGCTCCTAGTCGATTTGAGCCTAGCTCGGAGAACATCCATCTCTTGGTTGGTCTGAGCGCAGCTCAAGAAACTTTCAGCTTCTGGGGGACTTAGCCCCCGGTGGCATCTGAGGCTAGCTCAGAAAGCTTCCAGCTCTTGGTTGGTCCGAGGCCAGCTCAAGGAGCTTTCTGCTTCTGGAGGACTTAGCCCTCTGGTCGCGTCTGAGGCTAGCTTAGAGAGCATCCAGCTCCTGATTGTTCGAGCTCTGCTCGGGGAGCTTTCTGCTTCTGGGGGACTTATCCCCCTGGTCACGTATGAGGCTAGCTCAGAGAGCATCCAGCTACTAATTGGTCCGAGTTCTGCTTGGGGAACTTAATACTTTTGGGGGACTTAGCCCCCTGGTCGCGTCTGAGGCTAGCTCAAAGAGCGCTCAGATTCTGGTCGATCCGAGCCTAGCTCGGGGAGCATTCAGCTTCAGATTAAACTTTAACTTAACTTTTCATAAGTAAATATTTGCACCTTTTTCTTGAAAAAGAAATATCATTTCATTGACAATACTATTGTGTCATACAAATCAAAAGAAATTTTTACATGAACTACTGAAAGTAAATCTTCAAGTGTTTTGCATTCCACGGGTGGGCGAGAATTTTCTATCTTCTCCCTCCAATTGGTATGTTCCAGGTTGGATTATTTTTTTCACCTGGTATGGACCTTCCCAAGTTGGTTTCATTGCCCCAGCTCCATGCTCTTTGGTATTCAACGTAATTTTCCTCAGGACTAGGTCACCAGGCTGAAAAGTCCTTTGTTTGACCTTCGAATTGTAATACTTGGCCTATTGTTGCTGGTAGGCGGCTGCACGCACCTTAGCCAGATCCATTGCTTCTTCTATTAGATCTAGGTTAAGTCTCATTTGCTCTTCATTCTCCTTTGATTGGAAGTGCTCAATTCAAAAATTAGGCACTCCTATTTCAACCGGAATGACAGCTTCGGCTCCAAAGGCTAAAGAGAAAGGAGTCTCCCTTGTCCCAGTTCTTGGAGTCGTCCTGTAAGCCCAGAGGATTTCAGGTAGCTTTTCAGCCCAAGCCCCTTTGTGTTTGTCCAACCTAGTCTTCAAATTATGCTTAATGATCTTATTTGCGGCCTCAACTTGGCTGTTAGCCTGGGGTGAAATGGTGAAGAGAACGCTGCCTTGATTCCCAAATTCGAGCACATGTCTCTATAGCTTTTGTTGTCAAACTGTCTACCATTGTCTGTGACAATGGTATGAGGTATCCCAAAGCAGCAGATGATTGATTTCCAAATTAAGCTTGAAGTTTTGGCTTTGGTGATTGTCGACAGGGGTTCGGCTTCCACCCACTTGGTGAAATAGTCAATTTCCACTATCGCAAATTTCACCTGGCCACGCCCTGTTGGAAGCGGATCGATGAGGTCAACTCCCCATTAAACGAATGGCCATGGGCTCTTGACGAAGGTGAGCTGCTCTGGAGGTCCTCTTTGGACTTTTGCAAACCTTTGACAAGGGTCGCATCTTCTTACGAACTTCCTCGCGTCTCCTTGCATGGTTGGCCAGTAATAGCCCTGACGAACTATTTTATGTGCCAACGACCTCCCTCCTGCATGGTTCCCGCAAACCCCTTCATGGACTTCCTTCAGGATGTAGTCCGCTTCTTCCTCCTTTAGGCACCTCAGATAGGGCAATGAGAAGCCTCTATTGTACAAAACTCTGTTTATGAGGGTGTAGTGCGTGCTTTGTATTTCAATCTTCTAGCTTCTAGCCTGTCTTCGGGTAGGGTGCCGTCTGCCAAAAATCTGACGATTGGGTCTCGCCAGCCTGGCCTCTCTTCGATTGGGTTTACTTCCTGCTTCTTCTCTGAAATACTGGGCTGTGCCAATGTTTCTACGGGGGTCATGCGCACCAGCTCTGACTCGGTAGCTGATGCTAGCTTGGCGAGCGAATCAGCATTTGAATTTTCAGCCCTTGGTATCTAGGTAATGTGGTGTTCCTCAAAATCCTTTAATAGTTCTTTGACCACCTCCAGATAGCTGATCATGCTTGTTCCCTTGACCTGGTATTCCGAATTGACTTGCCTCACCACCAGTTGTGAGTTGCTGTAGCTATGCAACCTCCTAGCCCCCAGTGATCGGGCCATCTTGAGTTCTGCAATTAATGCTTCATATTTTGCCTCATTGTTTGATGCCTTAAACCCAAGTCTAAGTGCATACTCAAGCTTGACATAATTAGGAGCTGGAGTAGTCAAAATGAACCCCACTCCGCTTCCATGCTCGTTGGATGATCCGTCTGTATGTAAGGTCCACAATGAGGTTGGTTGTGCGCTACTTGCTTCGCTACAGTCGTCTGGGATGATGATTTCTCCTTCTTCTAAAGTGGTGAACTCGGCAATAAAATCAGCCACTGCCTGATCTTTTACCGCCGTGCGGGTTTTGTATGATATCTCATACTATCCCAGCTCAATGGACCACTTGATTAGCCTTCCAGATGACTCTAGCTTTTGGAGCACTTGCCTAAGGGGGTAACTTGTGGGCACCATGATCGAGTGTGCTTAAAAGTATGGCTTCAACTTCCTTGAGGACATGATTAATGCTAGGGCTAATTTCTCAATGCTGGGGTATCTAGTTTTCGCTGGTACTATAGCCTTACTAACATAGTAAACTAGTAGCTAGGATGTCCCCTCTTCCTGTATAAGGGCTGTGCTTACTGCCGTTTCTGATACAGCCAGGTATAGGAGCAATGTCTCTCCACAAACCGGCTTAGAAAGTAGTGGTGATGTGCTCAAGTACTTCTTCAACTGGGAGAAGGCTTCCTCACACTCCTCAGTCCAAAGCAGCAGAGGTGATGGTGCACAAGCTAAAGAGAAGAGCCTTTAGCCTGAGGAAGCAGCCTGAAACTGTGATCTACATTTAGCTTGTGCACCATCACCTCTGCGTCTATTCCGGGCATATCTTTATGGGACCAGGCAAAAATGTCCAAATTGGCTGTCAGGAACTCTGCAAGTTCTTCCTTCAACTCTGATGAAAGCATTGTACCAATTCTTGTGGTTCTCCCTGGGTCTTCTGGATCTATTTGGATGCTAGTGAGTTCTTCTACCGGTTCTCCTCTAAACATCATTTGCCTTCTGTCATCCAATTCTCTTTCAAGAAACTCCTCATCAGCTGTCTGGATCTCCATCATCAGCAAATCTTCAATTATCGCCTCCGCGCCGGCATTAGGAGCTAGTAAAGTGTTTTCTTTGTTAGCTTCAGGTGGTTTGGCGAGGTGATTTTCTTGAGAGGTGGCTCGGAACATTTTTGCTCGGAGGATGATTTCTGCTTTTGTGATTTTCTTCCGAGTGTTAGGTTCCGTGCTAGCCCAGAGCATTTCTGCTTGAGGGTCGATGCTGGCTCAGAACAGTTCTGCTCGGAGGATCCAGTTTTGATTAGATGGTTAAGTCTCTCGTGACGCAGCTCGGGATACTTTTGACCGGAGGTGGAAAAGATGGGCAACGCCTCAGCATGCGCATCCTTTGCTCGAAAAGCTATGGCATAACATTGCTTGGATTCATACTGATCCCCTCGCAACAGGCCAACACCTCCTTTTTCAGTTGGAAACTTAATCATTAAGTGGTAGGTCGATGTTGCTGCACTCAGGGCATTAAGAGTCGGTCTTCCCAAGATGGCATTGTAAGCTGATGCTGATTTTATCACCAGGAAATTCACTAGGATAGTGGACCTATTTGGGACTTCCCCGATGGTGAGAGGTAGCTCGACAGAACCCTCAGGGAAGACAGTTTCTCCAGCGAACCCCATAAGTGGTGTTCGCAAAAGTTTGAGGACTTCTCTCTTCAAGCCCATTGCATCAAAAGCAGGAATGTATAGGACATCTACAGAGCTCTCGTTGTCGATCAGCATCCGATACACCATGTGGTTGGCAACTTGAGCCGTTATCATGATAGCATCATCGTGCAGGTGCTGAATTCTCATAGCTTCCTCATCCGTGAACATTATGGAGAAGCTCTCCCTCCGAGTTACCTTTGTTGGTTTGAAAGCGTAATTCACCTCATCTAAACCCTTGGCATCCCTTGCGTATGCCTTTCTTGACCGGTTCGTCTCACCTCGGACTCTTGGTCCACCCATAATTGTCCTCACATTCCTGAGTACGTTACCCGGGTGTAGTGGTGGTGAAGGTGCCTCTCCTATTCCATCATATTCCCGCCTTAGGGGGGCTGGAGTGCTGGGTCCTGCGGCTTTGGCCAAAAATTCCTTCAGCTGTTCTTTTTGAATTAAGGCTTCAACATCTCAGAGAATGTTCGCGATGGGTTCTTAGCTATCATCCTTATGAAGTCCTCGTCACGGACTCCATCCTGCGTGGCTTGCATTGCACGATCATCAGTGTAGCCCTCTATTTGTATCATCATATATGAAAACCTCTGGACATACACCTTCAAGGACTCGTTCTCCCCTTGCACAACGGATGACAATTGAGAGGGTGGCTTTTTCACTGGTCTGGCTTCTATGAATTGAGCCATAAAAGCGCTCTCCAACTGGCTGAAAGAATTAATTAGCCGGGGCATAGGCCAGTGAACCAGGTTCGTGCTATCCCTCCAAGAGTTAAAGGAAAAGCCCAGCATTTGATGGCGTCCTCAGCAGCTTCAAACTCCATCCACACCTTATAGGCTCCTAGGTGCTCCGTTGGGTCCCCTTTGCCTTCATACCTTCCTACACTTGGCATTTTAAATCCTTGGGGAGCCCAGCCCGACGTATCCCTATCCCAAATAGTGAGGTCTCTTGCCCTGGCCCAGGTGCATAGGCATAGGGTTGTGGGTGCAAGACTTGATACTGTTGTTCGCTATGGAACCTCATATTCGCCCCATCCTCCAATCTTCTTCTCTCTGCTTCAAATCTTTGCACCTCCTCAGCTTCTAGCCTCCTCTTCTCAGTTTCGTATCTCTGCCTCTCTTCCGCTTCTATTCTTAGTTTTTCCTCAGCTCGGATATGTTCTCTCTCTTCTGCACGGATCATTTGCCTCTCTTCTGCTCAGACAAGTCCTCTATCTTCCTCCACTTCGGCTCACCTCCTGCATTCACCTCGGGACTCTGCCTGCTCTTGCTCCTCTCGTGCTCGCCTCCTAGTGTTGAGGGAAGCCCTGAGATTGATAAGGTCTAAGCCATCATTTGGGGAAGATAAGGCATCGCTTACATATCTCATCCGCAAGCTATTTCGCTCCTCTGCTGGCTGCCGACTGGCAAGTGATGGGTAGTCCCGCGCGGGGTTTTTTCTGGTTTCACTCAGAGGTGGTCTTGGGTGAGGCCTTGGCGGTGCTGATCTTCCTTGGTTGTGTCGATGCGAGCTTCTAGCTATGGTTCCCAACTTCTCTCCTGGTGCTCCCCCATTTTCACGAGTCCGAGGGTTAATATAGTCTCGTGGAGAATCTACTAGAGCTAGGCTTCTCATCGTCCGTGAAATAGGCTCACGGTTGGCTTGCTATCGGTTCTAGAGTAGGTTGATGATTTGCTCCATCCTATTCTCCAGATCGGATATCCGAGTTCGCTCCGAACGCGGGGCTACCCATCTCTCGCTTCGCCTTCTAGTTGGTGGAAGCAACTGTGAGGGTAGTGTGCTCAGTTCAGCTGCTGGAATTGAGGTCCCTCGGTTTAGGAAGAAGCTGGTCCCCATGGGTTGCTTGCCTCTGGCCTCTCTGTTGGATGGCTCAGCTCTATCCAGTGTGGCCTGTTGTTCCAGGTGGGTATCTGGCATCTTGCTTCTGGTTCTACTTCGGTTGGTTTGGTTAGGTATAGCTGGGTTTTGCTTCAGCTCGGTCTAAGTTTTGGTTTCCCACTATCTGTCCAGGTTCCGTGGTGACTCATCTAGCAGCTAGCTGTCAATCTAGGTGCTAAGGCGAATTTTTTTTTTGTCTTCTTTTCTATTCTCCTCTGGTTTTCTCTTCTTCTTTTTTTCTTCTGTTTTTTTTTTCTTTTTTTTTCTTTTCTTCTCTACCAAACAGCACCACAACCAATCCAAAAAAATGAACTAAAACAGGGCACTACAAGCTGAACACTAAATGAAAAATTACTAACTGAGAGCTAGACAAACAACCACAAATCTCAATCAAGAGAAACTAAGAAATAACAAGACTAAAAACCAGCAAAAACCAAGAAGCCAACAAAACACAATGAAACCAACCAAACTCAAGAAACCGATAGTTACCAAAATGCAAGAAACCAAAAATTATCAAAACTCAAGAAACCGAGAGTTGTCAAAAAGACTCAAGAAAATGAGAGAATATCCAAAATCGGTTCACCAAGAACAAAAATGGAAAAATTTTAGAAATGAAAAACAACCACAAACATGAAATAAAAAATGGAAACAAACGTTTTCCACAGACGGCGCCAAAATATTGTGGCGATTTTTCATCTTGGACCAGGCTTATTGGATCATGCAAAATCGGGGAAAAAAATTGTCAAAGGGGCGCCGGTGTGGTGGCCGGCGTTCCATTTTCAATGCCTAAGTCAGCAATGTGTTGATAAAGATAAATGACTGAAAATAATGTAGAAAATAATGAAATAAGGTGAAAAAGGGAAAAAAAATGGTGAAGAATTGAAGCTAATACAGTTTTTTGGTATGCTGGGAATAAGATAAACAGTAAATATATTGTTTTATTTAAATAATGGTCAAAAAAAAGGTTGAATCCTAGTTTAAATGTCAAAGTTAAGATCAAAATGGTCTTCAAAAACCAAGAAAAAGGGGCTGCCCAATATTAGGAGAAAAGATAGGGAAAGCTTGTGAGAGTGATGGAGGTAAATAGGTTTTTGGGCTGCGTGCAGCTCAAAGAAAAAGTTCCCTTCTTTCATACCTCATTTTTCTTTTTATTTGGGCATCAAGGGCTAGGATTTATCTTCAAAACCTTATTAATTGGATGAGTGACAAGTGTACCCACTTGATTTTGTTTTAGACTGAAGTTTGGCCCACCACACTAAAAAATGTATTTATTATACTACTTTATTATTAATAATATTAGGCCCACAATCAAAATATTAAGCCAACAATTGTTGGCAAAAATACCTACAACAGATACGATCCATTTAACACCTCTAACTACATGCAGTATAAGTAAATATATAGGTCCAATTAATAAAAGTGAAATAAAAATATTAATTTGTTTTTTTTTTTGGTTTTTTTATTATTATTTATAAATGTTATCTAGATAGAGTACTATTAATTTTTTGTACCACTAAGTTGACAATCTAGATGCGATATATTATATGAATTCTACAAAGCTTAAAATAAAATAAAGTTGTTGACAGTTTGAGGATTTAATTGATAGTTTGAGAATTTTTTCATCAAAAAAAAAAATTGATAGTTTGAGAATTTTCTTTCTAGAGGCTGTAAATCTTACAACTTGTAAGTAGTTTTTCATTTTTTTGTTTTTTCCGAATAAATTAAACACCCTTTCCATATGCATAAGAGCTGTCATGTTTATGTCCTAACAAAAAGAATTATAGACAACCAAACCCAAAAAAAAAAAAAAAAAAAGTAATTTTAACTTACTCCTTTATATTTAAGTTTTTTTGCAGACTTAATCTTTTTTTTTTTTCAGTTTAGTCTGTTAATTATAATTAAATTAGTATTATTAGTCTTTTTCAATTTTTCCATCCATCAGCTTTCAATTTTATAAAAGTATTTTTGTCTTTATAAATCATATTCATTCTTTCCTTTTCTATTTTATTCCTTTGCAAACTCTCTCACCTTCATTGTAAAAATTGTTTGATTTTGAAAAAATATTGTTGTGATTCTGTAATGAATATAAAGGGTTTATAGAGGAACAAGAGGAAAGGATGAGGATGAAAATGAATTGAAAGTACAAAAATACCCCTACAAAATTAATAAATGACTGATGAAAAAATTGAAAGGACTAACAGTGCTAATTTACTTATATTTAAAAAATTAAACTGTCAACAAAATAAATGCTAAGTTTGCTAAAAATAATAAAAATAAGAAACTAACAGTGCAAATTACTCAAAAATATATATATAACTATCCTTAATTTTCAAAATATCTGAATATAATTCAACCGAAATGTTCATTTGTTTTAACTTGATAATATAATGTATTTTTCCTTAATTAAATCAAATATATATTTTTTACTACTTGATTCTTCATTATATATATATATATATATATCCATGCTCCTATAAGATTAACCAGATGATTTTACTATCAAAATTTTCTTTTTGGATCCTTAAATCGTGAGATTTAAAATTTCATTAATGGTTAAATGGATCCTTACAATGTTTATTTTTCCTAAATATAGTTTTAATATATCAGTAAATTCATTTTAGATTATTTATTGATTTTTAAGTTTTAATCGTTGACCAGATTCAATAATAAAGAATGAAATATTTTATGATAAAACTATTAAATCGACTGATGTGAGTCTGACTCGTTCTATATATATATATTCACTAATGATCAAATAGGATATCTAAAAATATTATAGTAGATGATGATGTGATATAAAAATTTTGCTATTTGTCTTGATCATAACCACTGAAATTGCAACTTATGTGGCAAAATTTAGTTGCACACATTTAATTTAATTTAATTTTTTAAATTTAAAATTTTAATAAAGAAAAGTGATATAATTATTGAAAATGTCACAAAACATGTAGATATGTAGATCTTACTGATAATTCATTATCAGTGAGTGAAAAAATTAAAACTCTTCTACCGCATTATTTTCTGATATGATAGCATGAGCTATTATTTTTCTATATATATTTGCAATAAATTCTTTATTATTCAATGTGAGCATAAAAACGTTATAGTACAGTAAAGTCTAAATCTAAACCACTTGGTGTGTATAGATCTCTCTTAACGTTAATAAATATATCTAAATTTTATAAAAAAGATAATTGCCAAAAGTCACCAAGCAATATAGTAAAAAAATAAAATAAAAAACTAAATGTTAAATTCAATGTTGCCCAAAGCCATTTTACTTTGATGCATCCAAAAGACATTTTTAAAGGCAAAAGACCAATGCTTTAGGAAAATTACCCAAAAAAAACCTATGCTTTAGGACAAGGAATAGCTGTAAAGATAGGAAAAAATAAATACTTCTTGAGCCAACTACATTGTCTACACAATTTCACAGCGTCAATATTTTTTGTCACGTTCACAACATAAAATATATTTAGGGCACGTTTAGTATAAAAAATAACTATTTCTAATATATAAAATAAAAATAACTATTCATCTGAATAAGAAAATAGAAAAAATAATTTCTATTTATATATTTGTTAACAATGTTGAATTGAAATCATGTTTAACAATAAACTTTATAAATATTATTTTCTCAAAAAATTTCAAATTTGGTAATAATTAATGAAAATATTGATTTTATATTTATTTCATGTATTTTTGCTATATGATAATCCATCTTAATTAATTGTTTTAGATATGGAAAGGATTTTTTTTTTTTTTAAAAAAAATATCTATATTAGAATGTAGGAATGACAATTTTAAATTTTTTTAAAGTTGAAATGGAGGCATATATATTTCTATGGAATAGTTATTCCTAAATTTAAAAATCTACCAAATGTAGAACTAATCCCACTGAATAATCATTATATTCGTGCATCTATTCTATTAACTAAACGTGCCTTTATAGTTTTTCTTATATTGTTTTTGGAAAAATAATGTCTAATTCGATATGTGAGAATATGCCATAGCGTATTGTGTCGTGTTCGTGTCAATTTTTTTTCATTGGAGTTTAACATGTTAAGCTTTCTTGTTAAATTGTTCGTGTCATGCCGTGTTGTGTTTTATTTGTATTTACTAGGCTTCAATATATTTGTTTTATTTTTTTACTTAAATTAATACATATTCAAATGATAAGCTAAACATCTAAAAATAACATCAAACATACTAAAATTTTACATGATTAATAATTATGAGTTCAAATTATTACAAATTAAAGCTATATCAAATATCCATCGTAGTAAGAAAACGAACATGCATTATAATTTTCAATTTAAAAATATTCAAAATATTACAAACCAAACAAAAATTGTACATTCAAAATGAATAATAAAAAAATAGAATCTAGAATAAAACATTAATATATAAATAAATATAAATATAGTCATTTCCAATGCAATGAGATATGAATCTCATAGTTTCCTAAAGAAAAATTAAAATTAAAACATGTAAAATGTTAACTATAGAAAAATAATTAAATTAATAATTTTTTAAATTACTAATTCTTTTTTATCGTGATTTATCATGTTAATATGTTCCAAATTCACTTTTTATCATGTGATACTGATATCAACCCAATCGGATATTATAGATCTAAACTCGCAAATTATCATATTGTGTAGCATTTTGCCGGACCTATGTGAAAATAAAAATGAATATTAAGTTAGTCTAGTATTCTAATAAGATGCTAACATTTGGATTGGTAAAGCATTTGAATTCTAACCACAAATGTATAGACTCAAATGCCACCATCCTCTATATTGGAGGCTCGATCATAGGGGGGGGGGGGGGGGGGGGCAACTTTGATTCAGCAGGACAAATTTTCAAAGGAAAATTGAAACAAAACAACGTTCGAGCACTAAAATGCAATAGTACAATAAGGATTTTGCAACGGTTAATAATAGTTCCACTATTTGGTTAACGTTTGAACGCAGAGCTATTAAGCTGAGGAATTCTCCAAATAACACTTCAACAAATTTTTTCCCGAAAAGAATAATAAAAAACCTTGTTTTGACCTCGAGCAAAATCAAATATCGTTTTTAAATTCCAGCAAGCAGATGATATTATTTAAGAAAGAAAAAGAAAAAAAAAAGATAGTATATTATTTAATTTGTATTCTGAACTCTACAATTTTTCTCACCCACATATTAAAACTTTAATTTTTTTTTTCCCAATTTTCACATTTACATTGTTGACATCAATAATACTTTGGTGTATTCTGCAAGAAACAAAAAGTCCTTCATCGCATGCAAATGCAATTTGCAAGAGTCAAGATAATAGGTTGATATAAATGAATTTAATATCTACTGCAACAAGACACCAAAAAGTATATTATATATATGTAACAAATCTGGTTAGGGGCAACAAAAATAAAGAATTAAAAAGATAAAACATCAAATTAGTTTTAAGTAACGGTTTTTTTATCATAAATGTATATAAACATATATGTGCTAATATTATTTAATAGGTAATATTTGATATTTTAAAAATACATATTTCCAAGACAGGCTAAAAAAAATTCAGAGACTACCAGGTTCAATACAAAGTTTAATGGTTATCTAACTACCTCATTGCTGAAAAAAGTAGAAAAAACATGAAATGGTTATCATTTAACAAACCACAAGAAAACCACATACATGAAAAGGTAGACTAAAAAGATTGTATCCTCAATGTGCTACAAAATATATTGGTTCTTTGATTGAAAAATCGCTAAAATGCACTACTGAAGGTGGGAATATCAACCACTCAACTCAAAATTCTAATGGACCAATTAAGTAGTGTTTGTACTACCACAAGTGATAAAATAGAAAATTTCAAAATTACACCGTTACTCTCACAAAAAAATGGACTCACTATCCAATTCCATTTTTCACTTGGACTTCACGTACTCCTGAACAACATGGAGACCCTCTGTCTCTTCCCCATAATCCTGCAACACAATCAGGAACAATAACTCGAGTTAAATCCTAAAGAGAACGCAATATGGCATTTGTCAAAAGATGTTCAACAATAAATAGTGCCAGCAACAATGAATTGTGATTTTGACAATGAATCAGAGCACATAGACTATGTAAAATATTAATTGCATAATTAACTGAATTGCTAAGTTTTTGCAGGATGAAGATGAATTCAGCTGGAGACTTTTATTTTAATGCCATATGACTTGGAAATATTGGAACTGTAATATAATAACGTAAACACAAAAGGTTTCTGTACCTTGACAACGACGCAGGAACAACCAACCACCTTTCTAGCTTTTCCTTCTGAATCAATCTTACATAACTGCCACAAGAGACCAAAAGAATAAATAAAGCAAAATTTTAAAGACTTCCAACTTCAATAGATCCCTCCAAAAGTAAAGACTGGATAGACAGTGTGCGATTTTAGGATATGTTAGTAGAAGGAGTGTGCGAGAAAGGAACCCCTGTGACTTCCTTAGGAAACTGGCCCCCAATATAGATGATTGCATTTGTCTATAATTGCAACATCCGAGAGTGACATTCAAAACTTACAAAAATCTAACTTGATCAGCAACTATCATGAATCTACTTACCCCAGACCATTCACCAAGTGTTTTAGCACTGGGAACTGTTATCAATTTGACATTATGATCGGCACATAATGCTTTCACCAACTTAAAATAATCTGGCTGGTCGCAATCCTCAGCTAAAACACAGAGTTGTGCAGCATGCTTTTCAATAAATTTTGTTGATTCATGGAGTCCACGTGTGAGTCCACCATGAGCCAATGCCTTCCTTAGAACAAGTTGCAAGCCTGTAAAGAGGTCCATGGGCTCTCCAAGGGCTGGGGCTGGGGCTGGGGCAGGGGCAGGAGTCTCAGCCGGAACAACTTCTTCTCTGTATTAAAAAATAAATGCAATCAAGTTAGATATGCACCGCATACGGAAAAACATAAACAGAAGGAATGTTCAATGAATAAACATACAACTAGAAGAAAAATAAACATCCTAACCAAGAAATAAGTGAAAGTATAGATAGACCATAGTAGAAAGTATGTCTTTATAATCATGCAGCTAAAAATAGAATTGGACCTCCCAAGTGGAAGCTCTAAGCTGACAATTGTGACCAAGGAATATTAACTTGTAACAAGTTACACAGCAAGGTTATGGAATCTTATTTACGCAATTAAAGAAAATAAAAGTAACTAGAATGACATCAAGCAATAAGTTCTTACATGCATTATAAGTCTACAAGATTCAATGTTGTTAAGCTTCTTTGAGATGTACACTTTATAAAAATGATCCAAATCAGCACCAGAGATCAAATAAAAAGTTCTATGACTGTCAGAACATCATTGTACTAGCATTGGTCATCACTAACAAAATCTTTGTACCGAAGCATTTTTATGCTTAATGGAATTGATAGATTCCACTAGTATCTTCCAACTTATCAATACAAACAAAACAACGGGTTTTCATTAAGACATTCCCCTCAATATAACATCTAAAATTGTCTTACTAAAGAAGGCAAAAAATTCCAATAAAATAATAAGAAAAAAGAACTCTATATTAGCTTATGATATGATTCAGAAAACTCGGCAATTCTAAATTCTCCTTTCCTGATGTGAAAAAGCGATGAGTGATGAAATAAGTTGCACATCATTCACAATTTACAAAGAGATTTAGAAGAAAAACTTTTCATTTGAAATTTGTATGCATAATGCAAATAAAATTATAATGAAATAGCAATAAACAGTTGGAACAAAACAAAAGTCACATACCCTGACATTTTGCTGATTGTCTTCGGACGAAAACTCTGCAAACATGAAGGAAAAAAAAAAAAAAAAA
>QANX01007634.1:53121-67802 GCA_003254975.1 Ochetophila trinervis
AAAAAAAAAAAAAAAAAAAAAGGGTCAAAAAATATGTTAAAAAAAATTCTAAGCATATTATAGAAATAAACTGGTTCATTAAACAAAAACGAAGAGAAAAGTAATTTTGATTGCTCCAGAAATCCCCACGATTTCACAGAAACTCAATAATGAACCAAAACCTAATAACCAACATTCAGACTGCGATTCCAAAGTAAACCATAACCCCATAAGAGTAAATAATAAAAATAAAAATAAAAAAACGTTGGGCGAGAACAAAAGGTTGAAGCAGACAATCGAAGTCAGAAAGAGAAATGGAGAGGAATTGTACCTTGGCTCTCTTCTTGAATAAAGGAAGCTGTTAAACTGTGATTCCAAACACAAGCAGATCTCCAGAAATTACCCAGATCGCTTTGTAAGATATGGAGGAAAATTGGCCTAAGAAATTTATATTCCTAGGGTTTTGATGCAAATGTAATACCTCATATACCCTTTAACTTGGCTGTTTGGAAGAGGGCATTTGGGTAACAAAGAATTTGGAATCCCTATTTTAATACATATATATATATATTTATTTATTTTCTATTTAAAATTACGAGGGAGTTTTTATTGAATTATCTCCTCATTACTCAATTTGAGATAATTAAAGAATTATTGAATTTTTTTTTTTCCAAAAAATTTCATGTCAAGTGAGTTTGCTGATTAGTTTGTTGAAAAAAGTAAAAAAGGGGTAAGTTTTTGTAAATAAATAAAATATTAACGAAATTAAAAATAATTATCATAATGGTGAGAGATCTAACATTGATGAATAATGCTTCAATTATCAATTCATTTACACAGTTATTAAATCAATTATGTAGGAGGATATATATTTTTAATTCAACCATTTACAGAATTGTAAACTTAGAATTATTTTACAAAAATTAAATAAATAAATATATATATACACACACACTAAGAATTCTAGCAATTTTGCTGTTCGACTGTTTTTCAAAGAACATAGAAGACGATTATAGGCTTGTAACTATTAAAGTATATACAAACCATTATAAATTAATAAGTTTGAGCTTTTAAAAAAACTGATACTTTAAACCTGGTATTAGAACTGTTCGATTATGAGATTCAAAGTGTTTTTTTTTTTTTTCTCTAATGGATGTGAGATTCAAATTTAAAAGGTGATAATGCTTTATGGTTTCACGATTATGCTTTGAGTTTTTACAACATATACTACTTTAAAAGTAATCATAATAATTGTACTGCATACCTGACTTAATTACCAAATAGATAATTTTACAGAATGTATTTTTATACATCATCCAATCTCAATTTAGATCTGGAACATTGTTTTTTGAGCAATTTCACCCTTAGATATATTTTGCAATTAAACTGTTTACTTTTAATATTTGTTTGAATTTGTCGAAATTTGTCAACTATCTAAATTATTTTCTTTCTTAACACAGTAAGTAATTAAATAAACCACCCCCACAGACAGAGCACATTAAATGCCAAACATGCACTTTTGCAAGCAATCACGCTACCATTTGAGTCTCGTATAGCAACTTCTCGGGGCAAAAAAATAAATTGATATTTGTTGGGCAGCTTGTGGAATTGCAATCCTTCAACAAAGCTAATGTCATAAATCATAATTTGTTAAACCTACGCCTACTAATGTTGCTCATACATTAGTCTTTAACCTATTTTAGGATTAATAAGCTGTCGTTTGATAACCCATTTATTTAGGCACCGTTTGGTATGCAGGATCAGATTGGATTGGATATAGCTGGCAGGATTGGATCGGAATTGATATAAGCAGAATTGGATTTTTCAAATCTTGTTCTGTATTTGGTGCAGTCTCGAATTAAATGACAGAATTTAATATACTGTGTTTGATGTAGCATCGGACTGAACTTGATTGTATTTCAATTTAATAATATATTTTATAATTTTTAAATTATATTATAAAATGTAATTTTAATTATTAATATAAATAAACATGATATATAAAATATATTGAAATATATTTCTAATTATAAATTTAATAAAACATAATATTATGTCATTTAGAAAATATAAAATATAATTTAATATAAATGTGTCATAATTGCTCACATTAGCATAAAGAAGGCATAGCTGAAAAACAAATAAAAAAAATTGATGAAAAATATGGACAATTGGCCATAAAATTACCATTTTCAGTGTAAAAGTCAGAAGTTGAATGCTCTCAACTATATTATAACTTAGATTCATTCATAAGTCATGGATAAAATACTTATGTTTTACCTTCTCTTTTTTTATTCTTTTTTTTTTTTTTTCTGTTTTTTAATATAGAAGTAATATTTTTAATTCAAGTAATGACATTTTTAATGCACTTCTTTTTTATTTTGTATTTAACACAGCCCTACAAGAAGTGAAAAATCTATCTTTGGGTCCTCCAATGCCTAGCTAGCCTAAATCACATTGCAATGTTACACCTTCAAACATGCATATATATCAACTCCAAAAACAAAAGAATACAATTTCTCTTAATGATATAAGATAATAGAAGTTGTATTATTTGCAAACTTTTACTTGACAGAAAGAAAATTGTCAAACCCTCAATTAGTAAGAAGACATAGCCAAGCCATAAAAGATGAACAATGTCTGCAGTTACAGAAATATATACTAAGATAAAACAACCAAATAGCTGCTAATTAAACAATAAATAATACTATATGTACAAAAATTTGATTGTACCACATTCAACTGCAAAGTTGAATGTTCTCATTTGGTTCAAAACTCTGGTTTTGCTCTCCTCCTGGCTATTAAGTACTAGTCTACTCAGGGCAAAGCAGAGACTACAGTGCCTGTGAAGGACCACATCTGCACCTTCTATACCAGCTGGTGGTGTTGAAATCACACTTCTTAATGACAAGGTTTCAAAGATTCATCAAGACATGTTTCTGCCACGTACAAACATTGTTCATCTTCTTTGGCTTGGCTTTGTCCTCTTGTATCCGAAAATAACAACCATGCATCAACTGAAATACCAATATACAAAACGCATATGTATCATTTGCCATACGTGCTAACAAAGTAATGCAACATATTGACCAGAATATGTATCCTCCAAATATGTTCAGTCACAATAAAAATCTTAAAAATGAAGCAAAAGAAATTGACTAGAATATACTGAACCATGAAATCCTTATTCAAAATGCAATACAGCTAAAAGCAAACTAGCATGCATATTTGTTTTTACACGTGCTGACAAGAAAAAACATCAATATTACTTCAAAAACACACAAAAATTGCTGTATATAGAAATAAGAGATGTTTGCATAGAAGAGCAGCAATCTAACTGGTCAAACTCACAAGTTTTAAGCATTGGGAGACACTTAAATATGGTATTCTGACAAAGCTACCACTTTCTCTTGAGTATGCAATCAAAGAATTTATACTGCATCTATTCTAAGAAATCCATTGCATATAGTCAATTTCTGCATCATCCACTTATACATGCTTGCGTGTATATATATGGGACTGAAACTACCATGCTATGCATACATATATAATATCATTCAATGAGTATACAAGCAATAGTGTAGATGGTAGCATGTTTATACTGTGCACATAATAATATTCACACATGTATATGTATATATTTAGAAGTAAGGTGGTTTGAAACTACAAGCATTAGCATGGCAGTGCTAGCCAATGCAGTACAGCAATACAATAGAGAAGGGCTAAACCATTCAATGAGCAAGAAAACCAATCCTATATGGAAAACCATGTATAGTAAGAAAGATAAAAGATTTCCAGATGTAGTATACTAAATATTGGACCAATGAAGAGTCCACATAAAACTGCAATCTTGCAGTAAAGCGGGCTACTATAGGAATATATAAACTCTGTAATGGTCTCTAGAATTCCTACCATAGCCAATTAAGCAAAGTTAAAACTAAAAGAAAATATGAAGATGACTATAACCTAGCAAGACGAGTGTAAAATAATTGCTTTGCCAGGAGGTTGCATTTCTCAACTGTGGGTGGCTCCTGAATATATTGCTTGTTCTCCTCCATAATTAATATGCTTTGCCAAAAGGGCCCTAACTTTCCTACTCAAACTCCCAACATTTTCATAAAACCCAAATTTTCAAGATTTTGGGTAATCATCTAAAATCTCAAAAACCAAAGATCCTCCCACTAAACTTCCAAACTAAGTCAATTAAGCAATAAACTACAACTATGGATGAGAAAATTTCGTTTTACAGGCATTTAGGTAAAAGACCCAATTCTGATGCTGCTTCTCCAAAATCACACCATCACAAACCATTATTCAAACAAACATATATAGATTTCATATGGAAATTTCAGGAAATATCATTTGCATCAAATTTCAGCTTCCCAATAAGAAATTTCGCTTATAGACATTCAGCTAAAACCGAAATTCTCAAGATTCACCTAAAAATCAAATATCGCGAACCAGACTTGAAGCAAAAACAGAAAAAAATAAAATAAAATAAAAAGTTTTGGGAATAGAATCTAAATCGCAAAATATAGTGAAACGAGTCGTAGAAAAGTAGCAAGATGATAGATCGAAACAAATGATAGTGGGAAAATTAAGGAGGTTTTACTTTCTTTGTTGTTGTTGATTTGAATGCAGAGAGACTTTGGAGGACGACGGTGACGCGACCAGCAACCTGCAGAAAGGGTTTTCTGAGCAGTGTTGAAGCAGATTCAACATTGGTTCTGGAGATTGAAGCAGAGGAACGCAGGGGAGCAGCTGATTGAAGCAACCGAATTGCGATTTCTCCAAATCCTAGTCCAGACCTTCTAATCCCGTGAGGGTTCCAGGTTTAGAAATTGCTATAAACACCGGATAAGAAAATGAACCGGATATAGAAATCCAATCCCCCTCCATATCTGGTCAAACAAACGCTACCTTATGGTTTTCAATTTTTGTTTTTGAATTTTTTGAAAACCAAAAATGAAAAATGCGTTTGATAACCATTTTCATTTTTTAAAATCTAAAAACCATTATCACTTTTCTTTAAAAAAATAATGTTAAAAAGTCATTTTCATTTTCAGTTTTCATTTTTTTTTTGTCCTTGATAATGCTAATATACAAAATAACTCGAACAAGACTTGAATCTGAGACTGCGCATAATGAGACCATCCATATGTGGTCGAGACAACAAATTGCTCGAACAAGGCTGGAACCCAGGACCGTCCGGTCCAGGCTGGAACCTGAGACTTCCCGATCGGGGTTGGAACCCGGGACTGCAAGATCGAGGACGGAACCCAAGACCGCCTGGTCGGAGCCGCAACCTGGGACCGTCCGGGCCACAATTCAGGTTGGAACCCAGGACTGCCTGGTAGAGTCGGAACCCCGGACAGCCCGGTTGGGGCCAGAAGCCAAGATCGCCTTGTCAGAACCAGAACCCAGAACTGCCCGGTCTGGGCTAGAACCAGGGACCCAGGACAGCCCGGTTCGGGCTGGAACCCAGGACAGCCCAGTTCTGTGCCGGAACCTGAGACAACTCAGTCAGAGCCAGAACTCGGGATCGCTCGGTCGGGGCCAAAACCTGGGACTGCCCGATCAGGGCCAAAGCCCAGGACCACCCAGTCGGAGCTGGAACCCGAGACAGCTCGGTCTGGGCCAGAACCCGAGACCTCCCGGTCCAAGCCGGGACCTGGGACCGCTCGGTCCAAGCCAAAACCCTAAACCCGGAACCCAGGACAGCTCGGTCGGGGCCAAAACCCATGACCATCCAATCGGGCCGAAACCAAGGACTGCCCGATAGGGGCTAGAACCCAGGACCACCTAGTACGGGCCAGAACCCGGGATAGCCTAGTCCAGGCAAGAACCCAGGACCGCTTGATCTGGGCCAAAACCCAGAATAGCCTAGTCGGGAGCAGTATCCGGGACCGTCGGGATTGTCTGGTCCGAACTGGAACCTAAGATCAGGAAAGCCTGGTCCGGACCGAAACCTGAGACACTACGGTCGGGGCCAAAATCTGGAATCGACAATAATCAAATATAGATTTGTTTAAATTTATTTGTAAAGTTAAAAAAAAAATAACAAAATTAATAACAAAAAAAATGATTATCAAAAATAATTTTTTTTGGATAAAAAAAAATCAAAAAATGGTTATTATTTTTCATTTTTTTCCTTTTAGCAAAACCATAAACAAAAACTGAATGCGTTAACTAACAGACCCTAAATGATTTTCACGCATTTAGTTTTCGTTGGCCAAGAAAAGAGTACAAAATAAAAAGAGGCATTAATTTGTATAAGTTAAGCCAAAAAATAAATAAATAAATAAAATTATACATAATACATATTCATGGTGAGCATTTTTTTTCCAAATAGAACTCCAATGGTTTTCAGTTTCATTCATAATCAACATAGAAAATATTACTGGAGACATCTCTATCACATGAAAATCCTTAAAACTAAAGCTGCTTATTAGCTTCCAATTTGCCACTTACCATAAAACGAAATTACATGAATAATTCATCTTCCTATCATTTATGACATCTTTGTGTCAAGCTCAAATAAATTGTACAACGCACTCAAAACCTAGAACATTTGAAATGATTCGGATACAGAACCAAGGCCACATACCATTCTACACTATCTCTAATTATTCACAAGAATTATGAAACGGTTCGAAATTAAAGAGTTATCTTTGGTTGGTGCTCTTGGCACCTCTATGGTTCCATCCCAACAATAAACAGCAAGGAGGCGATCAAATAGTTTTGACACAAGCTGCATTGGTTTGAAAGAGTAAGAATTCTTACCTCCAGAGACAATACAAAAATTAATGGGGTTGCAGTTCCTAATCTTCCACATCTGAGTAAGACTGCCTCTGTGTCGGGCTGATTCTTCCGCCTCACCTAATCTTGAGAGCTGTTAAAGCCTTTTTGTATTGAGCTAGCTTTGACACCATATAGGTGCCAAGCGCACCAACCAAAGCTAACTCAAGATTAGCAGCCCGGAGTCAAACAAATAGTTTTGAACCACAAGCTGCATTGGTTTGAAAGAGTAAGAATTCTTACCTCCAGAGACTAGCACAAAAGAGTAAGAATTCCTAATCTTCCACATCTGAGTGAGACTGCCTCTGTGTCGGGCTGACACTTCCACCTCGGCAAATCTTGAGTGATGTTAAAGCCTTTTGTATTTCCATTGTCATTGCACTATCCACACTCCCTGATGATAACTTCTTATGCGATTTTTGCAAATGAAGCTTAAGGGAGCTACTACTCAGACCAGCATTCTTCCCACAGATAGGGCAAATTTTCATCATCGGCTTCCTCTGTTGCCACTCCATGGAAACCTTCCCATGTTGTTTCCTATCCAGGGTTAGTAGGCTCTGAGCAAACCCATCATTTGGTTGTGCTCGCCGATGAACTCTTTTAAGGGTATTCCATGCTTTTAATAGGGTGAAATTCCTGCAACATAGAAAGAGTAATCAATATATAACATTTCCTTTAACTAAAAAAATTATTCTGAATTCGTATAGTTGATTTCGTTTGAGAGGTGTCCATGTCATTGACTATGCAATACTAAATATCTCACTCTACCATGTAATTATAGTTTTCACTTACTTTCTGAGCATCAGATATGCAAGCACTACCGTTGCACTTCTACTTCTACCCTCAAAGCAATGAACTAAGACCTTCCCACCTATTTGTTCAACATGATCAATAAAATCTGAAGCTTCATCAAAGATGCTGCTGATATTTGAATCTTCGTTGTCATATATCTGTTAAATTGGGAAAGCAGGTTTAGCATAAGCAAGCCAGAAGTAATACAAATATTATTTATATAAATGTGTTCTACAAAAAGTATAAAAAACCAATCTTCTAATCTCACTCATAATAATGATTAGAGGTTTGTGTGTATATATGGTAAACATGACTTTTAAACATCATATCAACATATACCAAGAAAATATAAAAGAACTAATATTTGGCATATGTTATTGCTTTTTATCAAGAAGAATAAATAGAACCCCCAAAAAAAAAAAACTTACAGAAAAATTTTTGTACTCGAATAAATCAGGAAACTGAGAATCTGACTGTCCAATTTCATTGGAGCACAAGCATAATATATGAGTAATTCCTATATGTTGCAGTGTAAACACAGATCTTGCAGCCAGCGCTCCTCCAATAAACAGGGTACTAGTGATTAAGGATGGCCTTTCTGTACTTGCAGCCTCAGATATCAATGCAATCCTCTCAAGAATGTGCTCAAGTCTGACCTGTAAGTTATAATAAATACGTTTTGATAAATATATATATATATATATCTTTTAAAAAAAGGGACAATGTTTCTGTAAAAATCCATGTCTCCTCATTGTAAATTGGAAATATGATATATTTAAATTCTGAATATGTACAAAACTCAAAAACACATTACCTTCAATTCATAAGCATCAATGACACAATTATTATCACTACCCTCGAAGAATCCACTATTAAAATTGTTCTCCTGGCAGAGTTTAACGGCATCATTCTTCAGCATTTCATTCCACTGTTCTAATTCTTTATTTGACTCAGTATCCATCTGAAAAATAACAAAATAGTCATAATTAAATCATTCATAAAAAAAATAAAAAAACAAAAAACTTAGATTACATAGGATAATCATCTTTTTCAAAAAAAAAAAAAACATTTTCATCATTATAAAGTGTGAGTCCCTCCTCCAAAGTAATAGCAAGAATCAAATGACATCACAAGAAACTCGATATGGGCATCCATGCTCCAATTCCAAAAACTAAGGTCCCCACTCACCATCAAATCCTTCCACACCTTCTCTAGATGACCATTTAAGTAAGTCTTCACCAATAACTAATTCCCTAATGGCCACCCTTGAAACACTTCATATAATCCTTTACAAAAACATTAATGCCTAACTAATTCTTGTCCTTTTCTATACAAAGGGTAAATGCAAGGTGCCACTAGAAAAGAATCCCCAATCGGAACATAGGATCCATGTTAGAAGTGATTTGGCCATAGAATTGACTGAGAAGTGTTTTTCATCTTCAAAACTTAAACTACCCTATATGATTGTTGACTTTTGGCATCTAGGTTATTCTTATTATGATACATAGCAAGATTAATATGCCTTAAATAGTTTCAAACATGACAAGAAGTATAAAAATAAGGGTGTGCGACCACGCTAAGAGTTCCTTTTCTCTCATGTTGCCACTCTAGATATTTTAACGGGTGAACAAAGTTCTGTTTTCAAGTATATTACCAACCTTGGCAAGTTTGTGGTAATCACGGAGCTTTGCTGTTAAACGCAGGTTACGAAGGTGCTCCCCCCCAAATCCTTTATGGAATTTCCCATGCCAAGCATCACGTGACAATGGAGAACTGGCATCTGAGCTTTCTTTGTTTCCTGAAGATGAAGACCTTGAACCCGATCTCTGTGATTCTGAATCACTAAAATCTAGATGACTATCATTAACATACCGTTCCTTACTTGACGGAGAAGGAAATGGAACATATCCAGCAATATGCGATGGTGACTCAGGATTCACCAGATCAACATTGTCAGACTCCCCTGAAGAAGCTTTGTTTGCAACATTCAAAAATACCCGCAACAAGCTATCTAGCTTTTGATGAAGAGTGAGAAGAAATATATGGAAGCCCTGCATGTCCCTAAGAGCAGCACGGAATCCACTTCGAAATTCTTGAACAACTGACTGCATTTCAGTCGCCCGTGCATCAGGTGTGTCACCATCCTTTAAGGGAGGGGATCCCAATTTCCCTCCCGTTATGTCATGTAACAGATTGGAGGAATACTCAGAACTGTTAAGTAGTAACTCAACCAACTTAGGATAAATTGCCTGGTCATTTGAACGCTTTCCTGCAGGAGGTCGACGAGGGACATTGGAATCAATAGCCACAATTTGAAAGTCAGAAAATGTTGATTCATCTGATAATTGCTTTCTCAAGCAAATTTCAATAGATTTTGGTGATTCCGCATTGTTAGAAAAATCAGAAGCCTCTGAAACTGATCCAGAATTATGAGAGATCATTCTGCAATCCACCGAAGTTGATCTTCTTTCTTTTTGAAGAGCTCTAATCACTCGTGGTCTGTACTTTTTCATAGCAGAATCAAAGACTTCCTCCAATGAATCCTTATTTGTAGAAGCAATTTTTTCAACCAATAATAAATTTGAAGAATTTCCACGCCATCTTAGCTGACGGCAAGGGAGCCTATCTTCATTTCTGATGACAAGGTCTAACATCAAGACCCGACCAAGAGCAGCTGCTGTATTTTCAGCATTTTCCCTCAAGTCAAATGCACTAGAACTTTCTAGCAAAGGAGACCCATGTGCATAACTGCAAAGAAAAATATTCTGGTCTTCACTAAATATGAAGGATTAGTTCTTTATAGAAAGGAAACTTGTTGTGCTAGGAACAATGTACAACCATGATTCCTTATTTGAATGCCATTAAATATGGGAATGGGATAAGTGAGAATGGATAGAAAAAATAGGTAATTTTTCCTGTATATAAATGAATACAAACCTTATCCACAGGTCTACTAGATAAAATATACAAGCAGAAAATTCAGATCATACTGCTTCATTTAAATTTATTCTTATATAAACTAGCGGCTTCTCATTTTATACGTGCACACCAACGAATGCCAACAAAAGCAGCACATATAACATTGAAAAATCCAACCATTTGTCCAATTAATAATCACTTTTCCTTTTCTTTGTTTCTACAAGCAGAAAGAAATTTTTGCAGAAGGGAATAAAATTGAGAAAAGAAAGAAATTGCTTCACAGAGCCTGTCTAAATAAGACAATTAACTGGACACTATACCAAATATAAGAGGATAAAGGAATAAAAATAATAAACAAAACAAAGGCTCACCAATATCTCCCTTAACAAAGTGCTGAGAATTTTATGACAGCCTGGGCTAGGCCAGAGAAACAACTGACAAAATTCACATCTCATGCTGATTATTGAATAATATCACATTCTCCTTCTGGTTTTTCTCTCTATTTCTCCCCTTTTAAATCTAATTTACAGCTCCATCTAATTCCCATCCCCTTAATCAGATTCTCACCGCTCAAGTCCCTTTTCTCTTTCCTGGTCCTACACCCACTCTTTTTCCTATTTCTTTTTGGCTAATGTGAAAACCTACGCCACCTTCATTTGGTGGCTGGGAAACTTTTGGATATCATAAGGCTATCATTCTGCAGTGTATCAAGTCAGTCAAAAAGGAAGAGTAGAATTGTAATACAAGGACTTCTAGCAGGCCAGCATCCTATTACTGTGTGCATGAGAATGGTCGACCAAACTTCAAACCACCCCAAACTTCTCAACATAGATCAAGTCACTATGCTTAAAAATACCTTGACATTTAGAAAGTTCAAATTCAGTAAGATGGCCTTAAAATATTATTTGACTTGTCTATCTCTTTATCCAAGCAAAAAACACACCAAAGGCTGTTGGAAGCACAGACATTTCATGCTTCGGAATTATAAGACCTCATTAAACAAGAAAACAAATTGTGTTTCACCTCATTAGTAAAAGACATCTGCTAAGTTCAAGAGCTTCCAAAAGTTCTGAGCAAGTCATTTCACCAGCTTCATCTCCTTTTAAACTTGCTGCATCTCTTGCTTTCTCAGCAGCTTCCTTAATCTGGACCCACTCCACACTAGAATTATGAATAATACTTGCCTGCAATAATCCATTATAATGACATGGAGATATAAGATAAAATTGGATCACTACAATCAAGGTTATTCTAGCAGTTTAAAATAGTAACCACATCATTATGTATAGAGATTTAAGAAAAGAAAAAAAAAATACACACACACACACAACCTGAGGGGTTCGGACTCCAAGCCACTTAGCAAATTCATACCCAAGACGTTCAGATTGCGTAGCCATCCTAGATGATGATATCTTTATAACAGCAGCTGCTTCCTTTGCAAGACCATCATTATCGGCAGGCTGACTGAAAAAGGCAAAGAAGACAACTCCTCCAGAATTCACAGTCACCTATATGCACATAATTGAAGAGAAGGTGGGATAACTGATATAGGGATACCCAACTAAACTAAGCCTTTTTCCCTGAAATTAGGGAAGATGATACACATATTTCCATATTCTGCAGAGAAAGTACATTATATACCTCTAGGGCTCTATTCATTTCATCCTCAGAATGATCGGTGCTGCTATTATGTTCGGTGTGGTGAAGTGATGAAAGCATGTCCCAAGAAAAAGAACTTGAATCAATTTCCAGCATAGCAGCTTTACCGAGTCTTTCCCACAGACTGATTTCTGCTGTTTGATCAGAAGGCAGAGGACCTTTTGAATCATCAATTGACTCTCCTGCACTGAATAGTAATAAGGATGTAAAATATGCAACACAAAAAATCTCCTTTTTATGAGATAGGAGTGTACAATGGAGGTTGTGTTTGATAGTACATATACACAATTCTTTTAAGAATTACGAAGCAAATGTGTATAGTTCAAAATGCTAATCAAAGAGGTTGCAGTTGAAGTGGGAACCTCAAAGTAAAAATTAAAGCAATAAAAAGGCAATGAAATGAACAGAAAATAATAAAGAGGATGAAATTAACACGATTTCACATTCTGTATTGGCACCAAAAAATAGAGCATGGCAGTAAGCAGGAAAGCCCATCTAAACTGAGTCGATGTTCAAGAATTGCCGCTTAATAGTAATTTGTATAATATATATACATATCTACTATATAAAATTCGCATTCCTAACTTTAACCATTCTGGATTGACACAAGATTCAAAATGCTCTGACCCAAAAATTTACTAAGGGTGAGAAGGTAATCATAAAAGGACACATTGAGGTCAAAATACAATTTTTCAAACAATCCCAAATCTTTAAGGAGACTGAACTAATACGGGGCTGAGATGATTTGGGGAGGATGCTCTAAAGGCTGAACTGGAGCTGGCAATTCTGGAATTCTGTCTTATTTTACACCCCCATCTCACTCCTGCTGCCATTTTACTTAATTCACTGGAAAAAATTTGGCTCTCCCTCTTTAGCCACCCTTCTGCACGAATTACCCTCTTTTTTACTCTCATAATATTAACTCTTTCTTCACAACAACCCAGGAACAATAATAGACGAATAATACATGGTACAATTTATTTTTTTCTGAAAAAAGAAAAAAAAGAACAACAACAACAACAATTAAAAGAGCTATAAAGAAGAGGAAGACAAAAGAAAAGTGGAAAATACCTCGAAGGCATAGCATTGAGCCTCGGAGGCCGGTGAGGGAAACCAGAAGAGCGAAATTTGGCGCTGCGTTTACGAACCAATTCCAGCCATTGGGTGAACCTATACGCAGGCCCTGAGGTAATGTCACCCAACATATACAAAACCTGCATTTTCAACACAAACCAACCACATAAGTTCCATTGCTGTTCTTTCAAAGCCCTGCATCTATCTCTCGGGAAACCCATTATTAATTATAATTCATAAATATAATATAATGCCGCAACTATTTTTCCCGGGAAACCCATTATTAATTATAATTCATAAACTCTTCCTCTCTCTGTCTCTGTCTATGGGGTCAAAAAAAAATTATATATAATATATGTGTGTGTGTGTGTGTGTGTACGAGTGACTGACCCTGGAAGTGACGGTGAGGGGCAAAGGAGCCTCAGGCTCGTCGGATCCAAGGTCGAAATCCTTCTCTTCTTCTTTATCCTGCAATTTCTGCATAAGCAGCAAAGCAAATATAAAACCAACTGATCTAGCAATGTACAACCCAGATCCCAAAATATCAAAATTTATGAAAATTAATGATCTGGGATTAAAGGAAAAAAAGAAAAGAAAAAAAGAGTACAACTATAAGAGAAAAGTGAGTGGAGATTGTGGGAAATACCTGGACCTGTATGGGGTTAATGAGTAGAGGGTCTGGCTTTTGCTCTTTTGCCATTGTGTTTATTTTTGGGAGGTTTGCTTTCTTTTGTAAAGAAGGAAAATAAAAAAAATGAGAGGGGTACCACTTCTCTACTATGAGAGAGAAAGAAAGAAAATTTTGCACGGACTACAAATTCAGCAAACAAAAGTAGTTTGCTTTTTTTAAGGAGGGCTGTTAAGGATGATACAATTATACCACCCAATGAACCGAGCAAGACGCTTTTTCAAGGTTTGCTGCTTCTTCAAAAAGTTACTTTTTTCCCAATGGGTACTTTTATCAGTTAGGAAGTGGGCAGTGCTCGAAAACTGCTCAACATACGCGGTATGATTGATGAATTGCTTGCTTCTCTTCTGGTCTGCAAAAGTGGGGCCAAATTCAACTACTCTCTCTGAGCGGTTGTTGTTGCTGCTTCTATGAGGAAGATCACAAATCCTTCGGCTTTCTTTCTTTTTTCTATAAACAAATGAAAACTACCAGCAAGTGGATCACGGTGATGGGTCATGTATATAATAATTAAAATTGGCGCGTCAGGTTCCTAAATCCCAATATTTAAAAAAAAAAAAATCGTATATCTTTTATTATTTCTGTATTGGAGATTCTCCAACGGTTATTTTCTTTGGGAAAGAAATTAAGTGATTGGTTGAAAAGAAAATGTGGGAAACTTTATTACTATTTTTAATAAAACTCGTTATTGGAAAATTGGAGGAGCAACATAGTTAATGTGTGCTTTAAAAAAAAAAAAAAAAAAAAAAAAAAAAAAAAAAAAAAAAAAAAA